>JAADYK010000242.1:0-27563 GCA_023338225.1 Halophytophthora batemanensis
AGCGAGACCATCGAGCGCATTACCGAAGGCCACCTTTTTGTGCCACCGCATGTGTCGCTGGCGGCCAAGGATCTCATCACGCGGGTACGCAGCATTGTCTTTTGTCTGCGAGTGTTTGCTCTCTCTCCTCTGCGGCCTGGTAGGGTCTCACGCGAAGAACCCTTGTTGGGCGTGCTCCTGCACAGATCTTGCAGAAACTCCCGGAAGAGCGGCTGAAAATGCCGGAGATCAAGGCGCACCGCTGGTTCGCGCCGCTCGCCATCCGCCACCGTTCGGCCCGACGCGCGCTGTAGTTGGTCGCGACCAGAAGGACACGGAGCTGCTATTGGCGTGTCAATCCCGCGCACATCTCGCCTTCACCTTGGACTCTGGTCTGAGGCGTCGGTCACATCTCGTTGCGTCATGCATTGCACTGTGGTGCTTGTCACCCACTCTTGCAACATTGGAGAGATAAAATATACCACACATACACTAGGCCGGCTGGCAGCGGTGGAACGTCTACGTATCTGCATATCATAGGCTGCAACCCCAACGATAACGCACGCATGGATGAATGGAGGATCCCATCGATTCCGGTGCGTGCTTATCAAGCCGACTAGCTCCAGCGGATACGAACGTACAAGGCACAGCGCGATGAGAGTTCGTGGCAACGAGGCAGTATTGTTGCGCTCATACTGTTACGCCCCGCGCCGACCTTTGGTTGCCACCGCGCTCTCCGATTTGACTGCAACCGTTCCAAATCCAGGCAGCATAAAATCCCGAAACCAGGCGCAAATCCTCGCTTGAAGTGTCGAAACGTGGTGCCCGCGCGAGAGGATACCTTCCATGCATAGATACAGTAGGGGCTTAAGTCTCCAGAAATACACACATGCATATGACATCACAGTACATCCCGACACGTACACACCGCCATTTGTCGCGATGACCATTGCTCGTCAGAGCGATGAACTGAAATGGGTTAGAAGAAGATTGCAATGCCGGACTCCAGGCATGTCTTGGACAGGAACCACGACATGAGAGGAGAAAGGGTTATGACAAGAGCGAGGTTTCTCGCGGGCCAAGGACCGCGAAAGACCGAGAAGCCGAGTGAGCCGCAAGGAAGAGGGGGAAGAAGGCCAAGTCAACCCGCCCGAGGCGAAGCCTGAGGCGCCGTCACAGCTCACCAGCCGCTGCGCCACGCCGCTCTGCCACACTGCGTGGGCACCAGCACGAGCTCAAGTGCGTGCGAAGCAGCAGCTGGCGGTAGTGAAGCGTCCAAGCGGACGTCGCCACTCACGAGCGAAGGAGAGCGCGAGACTGGGGGCTGGGAGCTCCGGCCGAGCGAAGGGGGAGCGACGAGCATGAGCGACGCAGCCACACGCCAGCAGCTGCGTGGAATCCGGGTGCGACTCAACCGACTGCGCATGCCGGAACTGCGCACCGTGCTGCAGGACATGAATCTCGCGCGCACGGGCCGCAAGTCGGAGCTCGTGGAGCGCATCGCGCTGGAGCTGGAGGTGCGTCGCCTGCCGTTGTATATTCCTTACTGCTTTCTGTTTCCCCCTTTGTCTGTGCGTGTGCGTAAGTGTGGATGCACGTGAAAAGACCGGAGTCGTGTCTGCTCCGCTGGAATTTGTTGCATTGCTAATGACGCGGTTGCATGCGCTTTTGTGGGTCTTGGTGGCCGTTCGCTGGCCGACTGTTGCTGCAGTCCTGCGCGAACATGGCGCGCTCCGGAGCAGGATCTCACACGGCGTCATCAACCTTCTACGGGGACCAGCTGGCCGTGGGGTTGGCCAGCATTGACCGCCAGATGAGCCCGCCCCACCCGCCGCCCATGAGCTCTACAGCCATCCAGTACACCAACCAGATACCTCCAGTGCGCTACACACCGACCCCAATGCCGCCGCCGCGCGGAATCCCGCCCTATAACCGGCATGGCCTGCAGGTCCGCATGCCGGAAGTGCGTCCAGCCGTGAGCTACGGTGGCATGGGAAGTAGCGCCGTGGGCACCACGGGCTCGGGAGTCATCCCGTTGTCCAGCGGGGTGGACCTGTACAACCCGACCAAGGTGGCGGCGTTGGACAATGCGCGCTGTTTCTGCGCCACGCAAGGGGTCTCGGGCAAAGTGGTCAAGTGCGTCGAGTGCGGGCTGGCCGTGCACGCCAAGTGCCACCAACTGATCACGGTGTGTGGCTCTCTATGCATCTGTTTATCTGCTTGTCTGTGCGTATGTGTGGGCATTGCCGGTTGAGAGAGCGATGCTGACGCCCCCTTGCTGTCTTGCTGTGCGATAGCTGACGGGCGAGTGGTACTGCGAGATGTGCCGCGCAAAGAGCTACGACCCGTTCTACCGCGTGCAAAAGACGGTGCTGGAGCCCAATTTCGTGCGCTTCGCCAAGCAGTCCAGCTCATTTCGGATAGAGTACTACATCACGGACAGCGACCTCAACTGCATGTACAGCAAGCGCGACGTCAAGCCCGGGTCCATGACGCCGGGCTCGTTGGAACTGCAGCTACGCTGCTTCCAAGTGAAGGAGGACCTGGCGGCGGGCCACTGCTGGCCAGCATGTACGCAGCTCAACGTGAACGGCTTTGGTGTGCCGATCACGCAGCGCGCACCGCCAGGACACGCGAACCCGTCCAAGGTACTACGGGAATTGCCGGCCAACATTTTCCAGTTCACGCGTGTAGGACGTAATGTGATCGACGTCCGTACAACGGAGAATCCGGCCGTTTTCGGCTTCATGGTGCAGATCGTGGAGGTGCGCGACATCGCGGAGCTGGTGGAGGAGGTGAAGGAAGCATCCAAGCACTTGACCTACGAGAGCGCGAAGCAGGAGGTGATCAAGTCTTTCGGCAGCGAAGACGAGGACGATATCGTGGCCACTTGCACGATGCTGTCTGTACGCTGCCCTCTGGGCCTCTGCGTGATAAACTTGCCGGCGCGTGGACTGCACTGCAAGCATCTTCAGTGTTTTGACCTGCGCACCTTTATGCTCTTCAGTAAGAAGGCGCGGTCTAAGGCGTGGCGGTGTACGGTCTGCCATAAGGTAAGCGAGT
This sequence comes from Halophytophthora batemanensis, assembly GCA_023338225.1. Lineage (NCBI taxonomy): Eukaryota > Oomycota > Peronosporomycetes > Peronosporales > Peronosporaceae > Halophytophthora > Halophytophthora batemanensis. The sequence continues at coordinate 3,043 of JAADYK010000242.1, forward strand.
CGCTGAGTGCGAGCGAGAGAAATGGTGGCGGTGATCCGAGGGCATTCTCAACTGACGATGCGGGTGGGCTTGTGTGTGTGTATGCGCAGTTTATCAAAGCGGCAGATTTGCGCATTGATCCTTATTTAAAACAGCTCCTCGCGGACGTTGCCGGTGAGGACGAGCTGGAGGAGGTGGAGATTTTCCCGGACGGATCATGGAAGCGGAGGGTAGACGACGAACTCATCCCTGTGCCTCCAGCGAAACGAGTCAAGACGGAGCAACCTAGCGTGGCTGATAACAGTTTGGTTGGGAGCGGTACATCGGCCTCTGCGTCTACAACTTCGACGTCAGCACCAGCAGCGAATGGAGGTCCCAGCGCTAGCAACAACAGCGCGGCAGGTTCTAGCGCTGCGACGCCCTTCGAGATTGATTTGTCCCTGTCCAGTGACGAAGAAGAGGAGAATTCGATTCAACAGACGAGAACCATGACCAGTACCCCCTCGGTCCAGTCTGCTGCCCCCGCGTCAACCTCTTCGTCGGCCACGATCTTGCTGGACGACGACATTGACATCCTGACGGTAAACAGTGATGCATGGGACACCCCGGCAAGACCTTCAGGGGGCAACAACGTGACGTCGAATGGCGACGGCGTCGACTACGGCGACTTCCCCTTCACGTTGGACGAAAGCCTCTTCCCCGCAAGCTCCACGGGCAGTAGCAACACGAACGCGTCGTCCTGGATGAGCTCGATCGTGAGTAGTATGCCACCGCCGGCGACTGCAGTGTCGGGGGCCGGGCTCACCAGCACGGCTACTTCGTCCACCATTTTACCCCCCTCGGAGTTGATGAGCCAGCCAGAATCGAATCTGGCCAACTCGATGCCCTCAATCTCGCGGAGCCACCCGAACGCGATCAACCCTTTCGAGCGGTCGCAGCGTCAGACGAGACCCCCGCCGAGACCCCTAGCATCGCAGAACGACTTGGACATCATTTGCCTCCTGGACAGCGACAGCGATTGAGCGGACCGTGGAGTTGCACGCCCGCCTCTGGCAGAGCGAGCAAGTGAGCGTTGCTTCGCCCGTGCCTCCGAAGGAGTCCCAGATGACGGCGTATTAGGATTAGATGCGCATTGGTGGCAATAGCAAAGACGCATTGAACAGACCACTCTTGGGAAACTCAGGGTGTCTGTCTGGCGGCCGAGAGTGCGAGCCCACCAGCGACGCAGAAGTTTTGGAGTGGTCGGGCTGCATGTTCGTGTCGATGGAGGCTGAGGATCGACTCGACAGCCCAAGAACGCGCTGGCAATGCGACGGAGAGCCAAGGCCGATGTCGGGCGTGAAAGGCCACCTTGCTGCCAGAAGTTCGGACGAAGTTGTGAAGGTTGTGTTGAACTGTTGTGTGTGAAGATACATCGAAGCACCTTTTTGTACGGAACTCCTGCTAGTTCAAGGCGACGCCGCTCATGCGCGTAGCAAGGAGCGCAAGGCAGCAGCGAGGGCTGCAGGGAGTAGCTGGTCAAGGAGGACGGGGAAGCTCGAGCGAGCCGCCTTCCAGCATATTTCGTCTGAGAGGTGGGTTATGTGGATACATGCCTATTGCACTCGGACACAGATGGCCGTGGGCTGCCATAATTCATAAACCACCCTTCCACCTCAACCGGTTGTGTTTCTTGAGTGCGTCAAGGAAGCACCAGTAGTATTGCAAACTAGTAGATTTGACGCGGCGGCCTTCCCGTTGCCAAGTATTGGCCAATGGGTGGCCAGATAACGATAAAGAATTCGGGAAGCCCAGCACTCCTAGACATGCCAGTGGTTGAAATTTCGAGATCTTCCCACACCTCGATATATCCCGAAGTTACCATGAGATACCCAAGTACCGTCCTGGCCCTAGTGGACATACCGTTTGCTGTTCCAGGTCGATGTGTGTGAGCGAGCGAGTGGAGCGAGGAGGTCTTGTCGCGTGCTTGGGTGTGGAGGCGCAGGAATAGGTCGGCAGTAGCTCGTAGAACTGGGAAGGAATGGACAAGATGCTAGCAACGCGGCAACTCGGGGCTTCTTTGGTATCACGAGCAGCTGGTAGACTAGATCCCATCTTCCCTGTGATTGGCCAATTCTGGCCTTGATGTGGGTGAATCATCGAGGGCGAGGTGCACCAAAATGATGGCGACTCGTGGGAACTCAGTGGTAGATTGGGAACACCCGAGCGGCACTCCCGCCACCTAAAGCGAAGCGGCAAGCAGGCGAACATGTCGTCCACGGTGCTGGAGCAACTGCGCGCGGAGCAGGAGGAGATCGAGTCGTACGAGCGCGCCGTGGTGTCCGCGCTGGGTGAGAAGCCGCGCAACGTACGTCGCCCCGCTACCATGTCTGTCGCCTGCTTGCGGTGCGGTCCAGTCGTTCTTACCGTTCTTTGCCCGTGGATGCGTATGTGCATACGCTGGCGGTGGTGGCTGTGTGGGGCGCTGTGGCGTGATGATAGCACCGCGGACGTGTCCTGCATGGACACAAGGTGAGCAACCTGCTGGACGAGGTGGTGCAGCACAGTAAACACGTGAAGGAGCTGTACGACGACGAAGACAAGTGCGTATCGGGCTGATCCTCTTTTGCCCTCCCTCCCGCTCGAACTCATGGTGCCTTTGGCTACACTGTCGGGCAAACGATGTAACGGACACTGTGCTGCATGTTGCGCTTGCGTGCTACCTTCGTAGGACGTTCCAGGAGGAGACGGAGAGCATGCGTGGCCGTGCCGTGTTCACGTCCTTCTATGAGCAGCTCAAGTCAATCCGCTCGTTCCACCGCAAGTACCCAAACTCGCAGGTCTCCCACGAACCCAACATGGAGGACGCACTCCACCCAAGTGTGCAGGTTGGTACTCCTTTCGCTGGCCTATGGGCGTGAGCGGGAAGCAGGCGTCAGTGGTACTCACTGTTGCTTATGGACTCCATTCTTGACCTGACGTTGCGTTTGTACCTGCAGTTCTCGGGCGAAGAGCGCTTCGGCAAGTATGTCGACCTCAACGAGTTCTACACGCGTTTCTTGAACATCCCGGCGCTCAAGTGGTAAGTAGCCATCGCTACTTGGTCGCTATGCCTTGCGTTCTTCATTGTGGCTCACGCACTTGTACCGCATGTGCCTTTCCCTCCCTGTGCAGGCAGGCGAAGCAGGTACAGCAGGCGCTGGCATCTACCACTAAGGGCAATGGCAAGAAGCAGCAGTCGCAGGCTACAAACGCCTCCATCGACTACCTGACGTACCTGGCGAGCTTCTCAGACTTCTCGGGCATTCCAGCGGCGCAAAAGACTACATCGGCAGCTTACCAGCAATACCTGCGAGACCTGAAGGCCTATTTGTTGGATTTTTACCGCCGCACGCAGCCACTGGTGGACCTGGACGACGTGATCGAGGAGACGACGGCCAAGTTTGAGAAACAGTGGGCTCTGCATGAAGTCGCCGGCTGGGGTTCCAGCGAAGCGAGCACAGATAACGAGAACGACAAGAGCCAGACACACTTTTGCAAGCTATGCAACAAGCAATTCAGCTCCGAGGGCGTGTTCAAGGGCCACCTCACAGGAAAGAAGCACAAGAAGTTCGAATCTGCGGCTGCGGCTGCGGCTACTGCGACTGGCCCCAGTACGAGAAACGATGCGGACCCGGCCAACAACACGAGAGCGAACGGCAGCGAAGCAAAAGTGGGAGTGGACGAGAAGAAGAAGATGATCGCATTCGATGAAGTGTTAATCCGCCGGATGTATGAGCTACTGACAGAGGTGGTGCACGCTACCATCTCGTACCTGGAACTCAAGCAGACGCGCACGCGCGAGGAACTGCTGGCCGAAATCGAAGAGGACGAAGCTGGCACCTTCTCGGACGTGGACGTGGAGAACGAGAACGAAGGTGAGGACGACGAAGAGCAGTTCTACAACCCGTTAAACCTGCCTCTGGGCTGGGATGGCAAGCCGATTCCGTACTGGCTGTACAAACTGCACGGCTTGGGCGTCGAGTACAAGTGCGAAATCTGCGGCAACCACAGCTACTGGGGTCGACGCGCCTTCGACCGTCACTTCCAGGAGTGGCGCCACGCCTTTGGTATGCGCTGCCTCAAGATCCCCAACACAAAGCACTTCCACGACATCACGCTCATGCGGGATGCCATTCAGCGTACGTTCCATTATGCAATCATTATGCAATCGCTTTCTTGCACTGCGGAGGTTTCCGTGGATTGGTGAGTAACTAACCTCTTGGCTTGTGCTGTCGTTGGCATGGATGCCTTGTTTTCTGCAGTGTACGAGAAGCTGAAGGGCCAGATCGACTCGGAGAGCTGGAACCCGTCTAACGAGGAGGAGTTCGAGGACTCGGAGGGCAACGTGTTGAACAAGAAGACGTACGAGGACCTAGCGCGGCAGGGATTGCTCTAGGTTGAGTGCGGCCAGCTATGCGTCGATAGGCTCAGCTCATTCGTGCCGACTTTACTGGTACCAGTTAGGCGTGCCATTCTGCTTCACCAGTTCCGTGAAAGAAGAAGAGGTGGTGCACCCTAGCGTGATTGCTGAGCCCGAATCATATTAGCTGGCACATGCTGATGGTTTTACCTCTCGCTGGAAGTGTGATGCAAAGCAAAGCACAGCAGCAATAGCCTGGTGCTGGCTTGGGCAGAGCGCACCCTCGCACTTCCTGAACATCGCAAATGGCAGAAGAGATCACTTACAAACAATAACACGCCGAGGCTTCACACGTAACGGCAAGAAACCAACACCCTGGGAAGCACGCAGTACGTTACAACTCTAGCACATCAGTGTTGGGCAGGGCCATGCCCTGCAACACCAGCGACGAGCATTGAATGGGAGGTAAAATCTCGGCCTACCCGAGCAAGAGGGAACGTACTGCCGATTTCGGCTGCCGTGGTTTGCCTCTTTAGCCAACCCCCCGAGTTCACGCAGAAAAGCCTCTCACTTTCGAACGCTTTGCCTCTCCACAACAAGCGCACCCCGCCAGCACCAGATTATCACTGATACATCCTATTCCGTGCCGGCGCCAAGGCCCTACATACCAAAGATAACCTTTAGCACGTGACCTCCAAGTAGGCCGCCAGTGCGACAGTGGCAATGGCAGTGGCAACGGCAGGGCAGCAGCTATGATCCCTTCTTCGCCACGCGTTCGCCTGGTGGCCGCGCTCTTGGTGCTGGGCGTGCTAACCGTTGCTTCCCAATTGATCTTCGCCTGGCGCAAGGTCACAGCGCACACACCGCCCAGCGTAAGAGGTTCAGCACCAGTGTCCGCCTACGCCACGACTCTGTTCCAAGCTGTGGCGCACGCCAATGACTCACCCGACGTACAGCGGCTTGAGAGCTTCCTGGATCACTTGACGGAGGAAGAGGCCACCGAATTGCTGCAGAAGATCGACCCGGGACTGCACGACGAGAACGAGAACACGTACAATCTGGATACACTCGTGAAGGAGGAGAAACAATTGACCCATACATTGGATGAGATTGCGCAGCGGACAACAGTGAAGCGTGGTATCGTAATGCCGGTCTATAACCCTATCATCAAGTTGGCTGCGTCTCTCATCTTAGAGCTTCGCGGTCTAGGTGTGGAAGAACCCATCGAACTGCCGCATTGTGGGGATCTGAGCGAGGATGCCCAGAATACGCTCCTGCAACGCAACGAGCTGGGCACAATCTGGATCTACGATGTCTGCACCATGGCCGAGCAAGCTGTAAGCATCTTTGATAAAACGAGGAAGGTATTCTGCGTCGATATCGAGGACTGCCACAAGAAGTTCCGGGGCTTTATGATTAAGCCTCTGTCTGTGACGTTCTCGCGATTCGAAGAGCTCATGATGATCGACGCCGACACGACGTTCTTTATCAACCCGGCGACGCTGTGGGATTCGGAGAAGTACAAGGCAACCGGTAATTTGTTCATGCATGACCGCATGAGCGACGACATCTACTTCATGGCGGAGCGAATCCCTGGAAACCCCGGCATATCGAAAGAGCAGGAGTACTTCTCGAAATTTGATGTGACGCCGTTCCGATCGCTGCCCACATTGAAGCGCCCGAAGGCGACAGCAGAAAACAAGACGCCGGTGACGGTGAGCTTTGGGCCGAGCGACTTCCTGCTGACGAGTCACTCGTTCAACAACCGTGCGGGTCATCAGGTGGACTCATCGCTTGTGTTCTGGAACAAAAAGCGGCAGCCGCGTGCGACAGTGATCCTAGCATCATTCGTAGCACTCAACGACATTGAGGAGCCTCCGTCATACGGTGACAAAGAGCTTCTGTTCTACGCGAGCGAGTTAGCGGAGACGCTGTACTCTTTTTCTGACTATGGCATAGGTGCAGTGGGCACGAACTTGGAGGATGGCGGTCCGAAAAACTCGACGTTGTGCGGTGACATGGCGCAGCTCTTCCCCATCAAGCAAGAGGGCGTGGACGATGACGACGTACCGCTCTTCTACTTTAACAGCGACCGGATCCTGTCTTTCCAACCGGAGACGGAACCCGTGTACTACATGAAGGCTCGGCCGTGGGAGTTCTATCCGGGCCCATTCGGCCAGCGTCCGCGAGAATGCCCATTTGACATAACGGCGGAGAAACTCAGCGAGGTGCACGTGAACCACCTTAAATCTCGTCAACGACTATACGAGTTGGTGAAGGCGTGGTAGAAATGCGCGTTTCTTTTGACAGCAGCATGCCGATTTGAACGAGAAGGTAGAGCAAGTGTAGTGAGTCTGACTTGAGTCAGCCGGGGCCATAACAAGGGCCTTTAACAAATACAACGAGTTCTGATCGCACCAGTACCCAACCAGAATGGCACACCAAACCAGGACCATGCGCGGACTACCCGATCCAAACCGCATCTGGTAGCAGCATGCTCGTAGTCCTACAAGAGACAAGTAAGATCAGTGATACAATGTGGTGCGCTTCACAATCCGCGATTTCTTCGTTCAATCGTACTGCGGCTTGAGACCTGGAAACACGTGCTTGGTGAGCACGATGCAGCCATGCTTGCCTATGGCTTCTTGGTTCTCGACAAAGTTGCAAAGTGAGGAACTGCTGCAGGCACCATTTAGCAGTAGAGTCCATGGAGGGACTCCCAGTGAGCAAGGTACCGGGTGTGGCGCAAAAATAATATCGGTTCACTTTTGTTTTGGTATTTTTGAGCACGTGGTTTATATTTTTCCAAGAAGGCTGCACGAGTGCCGTCCTCTAGGATGGCTACATGCGTAGCTGGTCTGTGGGGCTGATACCCGTCCAACCGGTCATCTCGGTGTCTGCGAGACGAAAATCTCCATCCATCTCAACGCAGTTGCGGATAGCGTAGAGCAGTCGTGTCCGGCAGATCTCGTCCGTCGAGTAGCGCGGGAGCTGCAGCGCGAAGAAACACGTGTGCGACTTGGGCAATTGCGAATCCATCCAGCCTCCTGAGGGCGGTACCACATTGCTGTTGCCATCTGACCCCGGTGCAGTCAAAGCCTGGATCTTGAACTTCTGGTGGAACTGCGCCGAGCCTAGCGGGAGACGTGAACGCGCCCATACGAAGCGCAGGAAAGCGCGCTTGTCCTCGGCATCCATCCCCTCCAGTACGCGCCAGAAGCGCTGGATGAACTCGTCGTCGGCCGAGAGCTCTTCGTCATACTCGGTGTTGCTCTGTAGCAATTGTACGTCCACCTCTGCCACACCGCATATGCGCTTCTCAAGCTCGCTCCACGTCAGGAGTGCCATGGCTGAGACTGGCAGTATTGAATGCAACCCCTGCTTCACAATGTTCATGGCCTCCTGCGTCTCATTCATCCGCGCGAGCAGCATAGAGTCCAAGTAAGCCTCCAGGTTGCTCAGTGTCACGGCCGTGTCGCTTCCGTTCAAACATAAGTCGACCGTCCGTCCGTCCGACAAGACGGTTGTGAAGTCGAGGTCCATGGACTCCAGTTGGTCCTCCAAGTTGCGGATCTTGGTGGCTGTCGTGGCGTCGTCCGACGCTACTTGGAGTTTTTTATGGTCCTCTAGGATGTTTTTGAGCGTTTTCCAAAGTGAGTACGACACAAAGTCGATCTCTTTGAGCGTGGCCAGCGCACTCTCCGGGCTCGACATGTCCTCCACCACGAGCTGCTTCCACACTGTCATAGCCAGATCCAGGCGCACGCATACACGTGTGCGCAGACAGATACCAAGCATCTGACCCAGAAAGTAGAACATTTCGCAGTACAACTGGCGTTTCTCCTCCACGCTTTCTTGTGCGCAGGTAGCAGCATCCTGTTCCATTGTTGCTGCCTGTGAATTGGGCGAGGCCTTTCTATTCCAACTGAAATTGCTACCGGTTCCAAATCGACGACTGATGAGGGCTCCATTGAGCACAAACTTCTCCCGGTTGGCACCCACACCATTTCTCCAATTGGGACTCGGTAGAAGGAACGGCAGTAGGCAAGTAGACACGGATATGCCCGATTCCTGTTTCACTGTCGCGGAACGATTGTTCTCGTCTGTGGTATTGCTCTCTCTGTCCTGCGCTGGTGGGACCTGCAGCATTTGGAGCTCGGCAAAGAACTGTGAGAAAAATTCACGGTACGGCCCGCCATAGTCATCAACTCCTTCGCCCTCGAATTTGACCTTGAAACTGCGCAGCTGGCCATCGTCCATCGGGTGAGAATAGACCATCCGCAAAGTCTTGAGCGGAAGGAAGTGCAGCTCCTCAAATGCTTGGCCAAACAGTGAGAGAAAGAGACTGTCTGTAGTTCCCGGATGACACTTGGCCGCCGCAGCCTTGAGCCGGTTCACCTGCAGTTGAGGTAGGTCATCTGGGTAGTCGTACTCGTCGTCAGCTCGCTTGGGTGAATTTGCTGTCTTCTCCATGAGTGCGGTGAAGATTGCATTCTTCACAGAAACGAACAGGCTGCCACGACATTTGGAGAGCAGACAGCCAGGTAAGGGGCTCGATTGCAGCAGGAAGTAGTGCCACGTGAGGTCGAAAAAAGGCAGCGCTCGACTCACGTACACGTTGCAGAAACGCAGGAGCGCAAATCGCGCGACCACCAGTTGTTCGCGCACCTCCCGAGACAAAGCTAGCACGTTGGCCATTGGGGTGAGCTCCAGAGCCGGCGCGTTCTCGCGCACGAGACTCAGCAGTTGGTCTGCTGTGAGATTCCAAGGGTTGATCCTCGACACCTCGCAGAAATCGTTCACGAGGCTCAACAGTTCCCTGTCCACATTCAAATCCCACAGCGGGTGTGCACTAATCTCGGCCAGGCTTTCCAGGGACAAGTTCAATGTAGACTGTGTCACACCCGTAGCCGACTTGACAGCCACGTCATCGTCGGTGCGCGGTACTTCCTCACCGCTATTTGCATTCGTGGTAGATAGCTCGATGGAAGTGCTATCTGTGTGCTTGGAGGCGATAGGTGGTGTCGGCAAAGCGGTCCCTTGTGCATTGATTAATGTCAGCAGGCGCAGTTTTGACGGGTGGAAAAACCACGCACCGGGTTCGCTGTCTACCTCCACCCAAATTCTGCCTCCACTGACACCCACGACGACACCATTGCCGCGTGGTGTCCGGACACGTTCATTGGCTTGAAACCCGAGCTTCCTGCAGCTCTCACGTGTTACATCCACCCATAGGGGTTTCCCAGCTCGTGTTGTCACAAACTTCGTGTAGCCTTCGAGCCACGCGGTGGTCATGCCGTGCACCGCAGAGCACACGGAAGCGCGCAACCGCTTCTTTTCTGCTAGAGCCTCCATAACTTCACAGGCGACCAAGCTGTCCTCCACGCTGGCTCTTTCATCTTCCCCCGTTGGGGATGTTGGGAAGCCGTCCGTCTCACCCATACTGACGCAACTATATTTCACAAACGAGACCTTCTGGTGTCGAGAGTAGAAGGCCACAGCAGGGCAAACGTCACCCACAATGTTATCGAAGGCCAAACCCAAGTGAACGCCGTTCTTGGTGAAGGAAATCTCGCCCTTTTCGCAGTCCAGGTGCACTCCAATACAGTCCTCCTCACCGAAAGCCTCTCCGTAGGAGCGCAAACGATTTCGCTGATAGTATAGCGCCTTGTCGCCGATAAACCCCCACGACTGATCATCCGAGCCTAGAAACGAGTCTAAGTTCGCGCGCTTGGTGGCAATGCCGATAAATAGGTAGGGCGAGCTCGATTTCTCGACGCGAATCTCCCATGAATGCACGCCTGTGGAGAAACTCACCGTCGCGCACGCAGCTTTCCATATCTCGTTCCCGGAGTAGGACACGCTTAAACCGTCGTCCGCGAACGTCAGCAGACTACTTCGGCTCCTCTTTCGATCGAAGCGGAGTGAGCAGTCTTCAGCTTTCTGTGACCTGGGTGTTGCCGGGGGAAGGATGCATGTGGGTGGGTGTAGCACTTGTCCTCGACAGTCCATGACACCTGGTATAGACAACGTTGATTTGCTCAGGTGGGACTCCACGTTCTGGTCAGTATATCCAGGGATACTCTGGAGTACGTGCAGGAGCTCAACGAAACCTTGGAGGTAAAGTGAAAAAAGGAGACGGTCTTGCACGTACTCGCGACTGTGCCGCATTTTCGCCGCGCCCATAAAATCTGCCACCGAGAGTTGAGACTCAAGAACGAGCTTCTTCGGCTCTATCGCAGATTGACTACTCGACACCAGCATCAAGATGCGACTGATCGTACGGATCACCAGGAATTTCAGCGGCAAATTCGTTGCACTGAGACAGCAGCGGAGTCGTTGAACAGCACCCGTGGCATTCTCCAATGCAGAAATGATCCGGGGTCCGCAAGGTTTGGCCAACAGCACGTCTAAAATCCAGGCAACAACCTCAACGCCAGGCTCAGCCACCACCGCCTTGTCAGGTCGCTGAAGTTCACGCTGACCCCAGAGAATGGCCTCGTAAGGCTTACTTGCCGCAGCTGTCTCAAGTTCCTGGATGCAAAAATCAAAGGCTGCACGCGTAAAGCCTTCTAAATCCAACTCAGCAAAGTAGTCGAGTGCTGAAGAGAAGGCGCTCTCGATGGAGCTCTCTTGAAGTTCATTGTCTTTAGCGCTGGAGACGTAAGTTCTGGACCACACGGTGAATTGGTCGCCACGTCTGAGCACGAGTTTCATGAGCCGGAAGAACTCAGCATACGTGATTACTAGTCGCTGTTCTGACGTCAAAGCAGGACGGCCCGGTGTCCCTGTGCCTCCGATCTTAGTATGTGCGTGTGTGACTTGCTGAAGCAATGTGCACATGCACTGACGTGCATAAAGTATTGATAGCGTGTGTTCGAGGCTCCGGAGCTGTCGAATCAGATCGTCAAACGGGAGCCGATATGCTTGTGCTTGGAACTCGTCTTGGAAGGGGGAGGGCTTCGCACCATCAGGTGAGTTGGAAAACACACTATTCATGCTATCCGAGGTCGAATCTGACCTAGAGTGAGAGCTCTTTGGCTTCATCTCTAGCGTGCCAGCTCGCCATGACCGTAAGAATTGCGATCGGGTATTTGAGAGATACCCGCCTTCTTCGAATGGGAAGTACATTTCACCAAATATTTTGCGAGCCATTTCCTTGTCGTTGAGGGGTGGCACAACATATCCTTTGTAATTGTCTCTGACGTGTGCTGAATCGATATCGCATTTGCCTGGTACGTTGTTCATTTCCTGCCCATTACTATCACACATAGCATTACCACTGGCATCGTCACCGTTCAAGTTGCTTGCTCTGAACTCAGAGAGGTGGCCAGGTTGGGCACCCGGTACTTCGTCATGGTTCGTCACATCATCCTCTTCCTCGTCGAAGCGTGGTGAATCTCGCCCTTGCTCACCGTGCTTGTCAAGGGTCGATTGGAGTTTGCTCAGGTACTCCAGATTATCCACGATCCAGGCAGATGCGCTAACAATGTCGTTGCCAGTTTGCTTTAGCGCTAGCACGCACCAATCTTCAGGAAACCCCATGAGCATGAGCTCCTCCACAAGTTCGGCCCCGACTTCATCCATCTCATCTTCATCCTCCTCGTCTTCGTCCATACTCTCGTCCTCCTCGTCTTCTCCTTCCTCATCGTCTTCCTCTTCCTCCTCACCCCCATCATGATTTGCGTGGGTTTCACTCACGGGTGTGTGGATTGATTGATGAGCTGCTCCAGTGCCTAGATCACCAAAACTGTTGTCGTCAGCTAGCAAGTTTGATATGGTGCTTTTAGCCAAGGACACAGCTTTGTCTTGCTCACTGTGAATGGGGTTTTGGCTGCCGGCTCCTCCAGATTGCACCCCCTTTCCACCGTCGTTGTGGGAAGAGTCATCCACTCCTTGTCTTTTTGAATGGTAGCACCGTGCTAGTTCGACCTCAGCTTCATCTTCAAGGTCTACCAGCACCGCGTACAGCTGCTGCCGAAGGAGAGCCACCTTCCTTTCAACCTGACTCAGCGTATCGTAGGCGGTGTTACCGTCTTCGCTGATTGCCAGCTTTAGGATGGAACTAACCAACCCAGGCCTCAGCAGAAGTTCACCAGGGCCGGCTTCACTCCCTGCTACTTGTGTGAGTGTTTTCAGTAGAAAAACAGAGAAATGCGCCGACAGCATCTCGCTCTCCGCTGAACTGACGGTTGACTCGACAATCTTGGCGCTTGATATAGTATGTCTCTGTTGAAATCCAAGATTTGATTCGTGCCAGTCAGCAAGCACCACCTCCGCATTCTGCAACAAGGCTCGAGACATGTGCTCAATATTCTCGTGAGACTCCAAAATCGACAATGCGCTCCAGTCAGTACCGGTGAAGCTTAGAAAGCTCTGATCCTCTACAGGGACCAGATCCTCAACGTTCACGTGGCGGTACTCCACGTGGTGGGTTTTCCTGTCAGTGTCGTGGTTAAGAACCGTTTGATACCAAGATAACGTGCTAGCAGGTGCGGGCACGGTACATCCACGAAACTGGTACTGCTGAGTAGGAAGATGTGCCAACGTGTCGCTGCACGAAGTAGCGACAAGCGCTACGGCATTCGTACCACCCGCCCTGTTTTGAGAGGAGTCCACACAAGGCGGGGAGTTCTGCGTTGAGGAGATACCGTAGCGTGGCTCGAGTGCAATCACTCGTACAAAGTCGTGGGTGCCGCGAATCTGCACTTTTGCGCCCGGGCGGAGCATGTCTATTCCTCCTCCAAGAGTGTAGAGACAGCCGACAACTTCCAATTTTCGCGTAACCGAGGCCTGGACAACACGATCTCCAAATCGGAGTCCAATAAAGGGCGTGTCTTTCTGAGTACTGGTCTCCTCCGACTCTTGTAGGTTTGATATAATCTTGGGCACTACTCTCGCGAAACTCCGCGTCCACAGATTTCTTTTGTCGCTCGAGCATTGCAGTAAATGCTGAATCAACTGTACCAACTCGTTTGCGAGCATTAAGCAGTCCCCCTTGGACGACTGGTACAGAATCTCCATGTTGTCTGCAAGGCCGCAATGTTCGCTAGTGCTTTTCCGAATGGATGAAGAGAAAATATCGCCGTGGATGCCTCGTGCAAGCGTTAGTGTCCATGGAAGTTCCTTCGGCGTACCAACCTCTGTGATCCCCTCTTTAAGTCGCGACAGCTTCTCGGATGGACATTTGCTGAGGCAAAACCCAATTATGCGAATGAGTTGCTGCACAAATGCATCCTCCAAAGTGTAAAAACCAAATATCTTCTTGTCACCATATGGGACATTCACTTCATCTTGCAGAAGAACTTGAGACGCCTGTAATGGATACTGGAGAGGAAGCAGCGAGCGTAACACGCGGAGGGCAGACTGCTGGACGAGACGGCAGCTGCTACCCAGGAATGATCCCCAAAGCAGACGCAGCCATTTCGGAAATTGGGCCGCAAAGTGCACCGCTCCCTCCGAAGAAGCACTCAACGTCATAAGTAGCGCATGTAGCTCAATGACGTTCGTGTGTTTACTACGAATGCAACCTGGAATGGGTGTCTTGGTTTGCTTCTTCTCATCGAATACAATGCGCACGTGAATGGGAGATAGCGACCGGTTGTGGAAACGGAAATGGCTAAGCCAGCCTTCAAAGCACCGGAAAGCTCCCAGTGGTAGCGTCGCTTCAATTTCAGAAGATGAGTTCTTTGCTAGCATCATTCCACTATTCCGACTTGCTGAGACTTTCTTCAGCGTGAGTGATCCCGACAGGAGTTTGAGTGCTGAGTCTACAGAAGGTGCCACCGATTTCGATGATGGAGGGCAGGCAGTTTCGGTTGCCGTGGGGAACCGTCCAAAGTGGAAAGGCAGATCAACGCTACTAGCCGCCCAGGTTGGAATGCTTTGCGTGGAAATGGACCGCTGGCAATCAAGGATGCCATTCAAGTACAACCGAATCTTTGCTGCTTCCAAAACCACCGCGACGTGAACCCATTTCCCGCCGCCAACCACTTGCTTCGACACCACGCGTTCCCATATTAGGGAGTTCATACTGAGGTTTCCAGAACTGCTGGCCTCGACTGCACTCGAATGTCCATCTTTAGTCAGGTCGATGAGAAAGCCAACTTCAATTTGCCAATTACCAGAACTCTCTGGCAGAAGTAGCATGTACAGCGAAATCTCATGACCTGCACCACGAAGAAAAACCAGCTCCGGCTCTTCAGGGGCAAGGGCATTGTCAAGAAACGGAGCGGTTGCCAACGAAGCTTGGGAATGCCCTGAAGGGTTCACGAAGACCCACGCAGTGATGCTATACTCATTCGCTTTGAGTAACGGGGACATTGGTACGCTGACTCCAGAAGGCGATATTGCGCACGGTGGCGAAATCATTTCGTCATACCCAAATGTCAACCCTTTGCTGAGACTGGAGAACCTTCGGGGTAACACGATCACCTCAAAACTTCTTCGCATCACTCCAGGTGCAATAGATGCGGCAACCTCTGGTTCCTCAATGGGCGAGCATGCTTCTGGAGCTCTTGGTGGAAGAAGTTCACGTGAGATTTCAGCAGCTTCGTCGTAGATCAGATTCATGACACTCGAAAGAGCCGGATACGCTGGAGCACAAATTGTTGGTCGGGAGTTCGGATCCCTTGCGATATCCTGTTGAGTGCTTTGAGCTGAGAAGTGGATACCAATATAACGGAACAATACCCACAAAGTCTCTTTCAAGCGCTGTTTCTGTCTGGCGGTTGTGGCCTGCAGCCGCACTGTCTGGCTCCCACCTCTGGCGTTTGTGTCATCCATGGACGCCAAGGAAGAAGAAAAGTTTGACCCACTGCTCGACCCACGTGGTGTCGTTCCGCTTGTAGCTGAGCATGACTGCATTATCTCTCGTATGACTGGCAGGATGCCAATATCGCTTACAAACTCAAATTGCTCGGTGCCAAAGTGCATTCCCCAAGCACTAAGGAGTTCAATGACGACCCAAAACGCTGTCATGCCTGAGCTGTTTGATGTCTCAAGCATCAAACTGGCTTTGTCCGTCACTATGTCTGTTAGCTGGGCCATGAATTCAGCAAGCGCTTCATTATGAAGACTAGAGTAATAGCAACCAATGTTTTGGTATCCTAGCCTTTGGTGGAACATCGTGTGTTGGGAGTTTGATACTTGGAAGTTGAGCGCTTGACTAACTTGGTGTACAATATCCGCTTGAATTGAATCAAAAGTCACCATTGTGAGCAGTTCCCACAGGTACGCTAGACCACGCGTCGAGCAGCTTATTCGTCTACAAGGGTCAACGAGCAGAAGGAAGATGGCGTTCGCAGAAGACACGTCCTCATTGGACATCACAAAATCCAAAGCTTCCTGCGACACCCCGCCGGCTAAAAGCTGCTTGCTTGCGAAAGCAGTCGCCGCCGACTTCCAGCGGGTTATCGTATGCACCAACATGCGCACTTTTCTCCACTTGGAAAGCGGGAAAGCGGCCAAGAAAGACAGCTTGTCGTGCGTGTAGGTGGCCTGGAGATGCCTTTTCACAGATCGCCCCACTATCGTAAACGCCGAACTTGGGGACCCTGTAATAGCCGGGTCATAAGGTGGAATGAAGCCTGCATCCAGCTGGAACGCCAGGTGCTCTTCCTCAGCATGCACATCAATAAGAAGCAGTAGTTTGCAACGGTCCAATATCGTCTGCTGAAGGCAAATGACACGATCAAGAGGAGTCTGTTCACTCTTTCCACCCTCTGTCTTGTTCATGCTGCTGCTTGTGTTCTTGATTTCCGTTTTTTTGGAGGCAACGCGCCGTCTTAACTCGGCTACGAAGGCCCAAAGGCTGAGAAATGACCGAGGAGGAGACTTGCGAGCACCGCCGGTGGAGAGCCCTTGCGCGAGAGCGAAGTGGTACGCTTGCTGCGCTAGTACATTATGATGCAGCAACACTGCAAACATGGCCGCTTCTATCCGAAGATCGTTCAGGTGAATCTGCCGTTCCGTCGTGTTCATTGGTGCCTTCGAATTCATGGCCGTTTGAGCCTGTCGTGCAATCATGCGATAAGACGGATCATGCTTCGAGTAGCTGTCTCGTACCCAGTTGCATATATTCTGCGCTGCGACACCACTGTCGCTAGCAGTCTCTTGGACCTCCAGGCATTGCTGGAAAGAAGTAAGAAATACCTGCACAGACTCGCAGCAGAATGTATGCGCGTATTTGCGCTCGTCAACCAAATCCTTTGGAAACTCCCAGTAGTTCCTTCCCCCATTACGACCGAGAGTCGCAGTGAACGGCGGCAATGTCAACGAGAACGACGCAAAATCTCCTCTCAGTGAGGCTGGTAGAGACGTTTCTGCTGTTGGAAAAGGTGTGTGCTGACTGGTGTGTGATCGATCGTTTCGTGTCTTGTCAGCCGGCGTCGCTTTATGCCCAACACTCTCAGCCCACAACTGAGAGCTCAAGCCACCTCTAAGCAGCGGACTCGAGAACCAGCGGGCAGAAATATTGGTTTCATCAGCGTGATTGTTGGCAGGATGTTGGTACTCCGCACTGCGCGAAAAATCGCATGTGAAAAATGGGTCACCGACCACCAGTGTTATCGCCATCTCTGAAACCAAGACTGCCAACTCCTTCTGCAGTCGATAATTCCACGGTAGTGCCATCGCATCAGAGATCGTCAAGTCTGTGCTTCTCGACGTCTTTATCTCTTCTGCACGAGTAGATCCCGTATGAGTGGTACCGGTACTTCTGCGGCGAAACAGCCCTTCCTCGCTCTTTAATGCTTCCCGATTCAGAGTCAAATGAGCCATGCTCTCTATAAAACGCTCTTCCGCTTCAGCAAAGGCAGGGTCTCGTTGATTGAAGCCATCCAGTAATCGCAGCAAACCCTTCAAGTTTGGCAACAACGTAGCAGCAAACAAGGGATTGTTGCTAAACTCGAATAAACTCCCAATCAGCGATGGTAGTGCTTGTCCCACGATCGATTGCTCCACCACTGACCGAATGCCGGCTTGTAGTGCTTCCACCGACTCCTTCTGGCTGAAATTCGTGCTGTGATGAAACTCACGAGTGTGAGCGTGGGTCGGGCTTGGTGCAACATCGCTCGAAGATGCCTGCACAAAGACATCGCAGCACTGTGTTGTAACGGCCAAAGCGAACTCAAGAAGGCACCGCCACGCTACTGGCACTCTCTCGAGGTCCTCTACATCAATCCGAAAAGCGCGATCAATCACGTTTGCGATTCGCATGTTCAGGCTCTCGGACTTGTCTCTGTGCTCAAGACGCCACTCAGCGCAACTGGCAGCCCAGCTAGAGATATGCTTTTGAATCCCACAGAGCATGGCAAAGAAACTCGAGGTCGCCGTGAGTGAAGTCTTGGAACAATTAGACGTCGGCAGCACGGTAGACAGATCTCCTAGTTGCTGCGCAAAATCCACCGCGACTTGCTCCAGAACGGTCTGCCAGATGTCGGAAATCATCGAAAGTTGCTTCTCTTTCATTCCCAGCACCGATCTTTCCAGCGTACTTGGTGTGGTGCTATTTGCAGTCTGTAGAACTGACGCAGATAAAGGTAGGAATCGAAGGATGAGGGAATCTTCCGCCATCCTCCTCAAAAGCGGGCCTAACAAAAGCTTCTTGGTCTTCGGCACGACGTTGACTGACCAGTGGTCGTATCGGCACTGAGCTCCA
Organism: Halophytophthora batemanensis; assembly: GCA_023338225.1. Lineage (NCBI taxonomy): Eukaryota > Oomycota > Peronosporomycetes > Peronosporales > Peronosporaceae > Halophytophthora > Halophytophthora batemanensis. The sequence goes on from JAADYK010000242.1 coordinate 21,063, forward strand.
CAAGGCTCATGAGGAGCATCGTCAACGGAAGTATCACTCTGCACCACATGCAGAAACACATACCACTGCACACACTGACACGGAAAAAAGAGCTCAAAGCCTTGCATCAGCGTGTTGCAGGCCTCCGTGGCGATCCGGGATGTGTTTTCCCCTCCTATTGGCGCATTGTCTAGCACGTAGCAGACATTTTTGGAATATTTAATGTCAATCAACGAGACCAGCACGTCACGAATCTGCAAGATCGCTGAGCGCAGGCGGCTCAGCTCCTTCACGTAGGGATTTGCATCATTGGTCCCTTTTGCCATGGACTTTCGCGGCTCATTTCCATGAGAAAACAAGATCACAGCTTTTGCCAACCCAGAACGCAAGAGTTGGGACAGGTTCGCCTGGAGGATCCGAAGACACACGACAAGCATGTACATTTGGACTTGGTTGCCTTGACTTGGGTGCGAGGTGCGTCTTGGTGTCATTCCCGCTCCTCGAATTGAATAGCCTTGCTGTCGCTCTAGGCACAGCTGCAGTTGTGAGGTCGCTTCAATCTTTTTGCTGCTGAGATGCTTCAGCAATGCAGCAAGGCTATCAAAGGTGGAACTGCACACGTGAACAACAAAGGGTTCAAAGCTGCCTTCAAATACGTCTCCCATATCTGCCGAGCGAGATAAAGTGCCGGGGAAGGAGCCACCTTCCATCAGCAGAGTTTCAATGGCTTTCGGTGTGGGGTACTGCAAGGTGGGAGCCGTACCTGGTTTTGGCAAGAACGGCTGGCATAACCTGTCCAGCTGAGCCATAATTGCTGCTGCGACCACTAATGTATCCGTCGAATCCGCAGCAGCTCTTCCCGGCTCCAAGCGATTGGATGCGCGCCTGCTCAGCGTCTTTTTGGTTGCATCCTCTATAAATCGGTCGTCTTCATCCCGATAGTCATCGTCATCTGGGTTGCTCGCTGGCACTTCCGCACCACTTGGACCTACATCTGCCAAGAAATTGGCTTTCATCTGGTCAATACTCTGCGTCACCGTGCCATCCGACTCCGATCCCTCACTTGGGTCTAGAAGGTCCTGAACAGGAGGAGCTGCCAGGATAACAGAGTGCGTAATACCACCAGGAGTAGGGCGACTGAGGCCTTCTCCCTTTTCGCACTCTTCAAAATCTTTCTCATTTGCCTCTTCTTCCTTCCCACCTGTGAGAACGACGGTATGGTAAAAACCTGCAGCTACCATCGCCACGCGTTTCCCCACAAAATCGTCAATCGGGAAAGGATACACGCGCTCGTTGGTGTCACCTGTTCCAAGTTGCCCGTGATTGTTGCGCCCGAACACGTACATCACTCCATTTTCAGAAACAGCAACCGTGTGGTAGCACCCACAGGCAAAGCGAATAATTTCTTTGCCCTCAAGCTCCTCTAGCAGTCGTGCATACGGAAAGCGCTGCTGCTGAAGCTGTAGGTTTGCAGCTGAGCTCGCGCTCGCCCGCCCGAGTCCAAGCTGGCCATAGTCGTTCCGACCAAAACCGTACAAGTGCGCACCACTGCACAGCACAATAGAGTGATAGTAGCCGCATCGGACCTCCACGCACTCCTGCTTCTCCAGTCCCCCCCGTACTTGAACTGGAACAAGTTGGTTCTCCATGGAATCCACACCCAGCTGTCCGTAGTCATTCTTTCCAAAGCCAAACACCTTGCCGGTAGCTGTCACCACCATCGTGTGGTACTGGCCACACGCAACAGAGACCACATGCTGGTCGTTCAGGGCTTCGAGCTGCTGTGGAACCTTACGGTCAATAGAGTCATTGTGGCCAAGCTGGCCGTAATCGTTCCGTCCAAAAGTACAGGCGTACTGTCGACCACCCCCATCTCCCTCGCATACCATGATCGTATGGTAGTAGCTGCATGAGACCAGACGTACAATTCGATTCTCCAGGCTTCGCACTAGCTTCGGCACACTCTCGCTTGTTGTATTTCCGTGGCCTAATTGACCACGATAATTGTAGCCGCAAGTCACTGCTCGGCCATCCAGCGTAACCAGAATCGTATGCTCGCACCCGTTGTAAGCATGCACCTGGGCAATTAGGTTGTCCGCCATCTTCGGAATCTCACTCAGGTGCCCCACACGCGTCGTGTCTCCTTGGCCACACTGACCGTTGTCGTTGTAGCCACATGTTAGCACTTTCCCTTCTGCCGTCAGCGCAATAGTATGCTCGTTTCCAGCTCCGATCTGCACAACATCCTTCTGCTGCAGGAATTCAATCCGCTCAAACGACTTGCGCGACATGGTGTCTCCATGCCCTAGCTCACCGTACGAGTTCTGGCCACAACTCCATACCTCGCGGTCTTCTTGGTCATCATCCACCTCGAAAAGACCTGTATCTCCGTCAATGCCCAAGACACTGGCATAGGTAGGTTGGAAATATGCCGGCGTTTTTCCCCTGGGGGCTCGTGAAGGCGTCGGAAGTTTCGTGCGATCAAGTTCACGCAGTACGGAATGGATGTTCAAAGCTTTGAACTTCGGACACCTGGCAGTGAAAATCGGTACTTCGTTGCGACTTGTTGAGGCCGCCGCATGAGCCCCATCTCGGGAGACCACATCTTTCATCTTGGATATATCTAGCGCAAGGCTCCCGCTTCCGAGGAGTAATGCGTCCTTCAGTTCTTCCTTTCCCCTCTGCTTGCTCACTAGACTGTTCCCAGGTCCGCTATATAGCCGGTGGTGATGAGATCCTGGGTGGGGAATGGAAAGATTGGCTACCGTGGTGCCAGAGCTCACTGTGGTAGTGATTGTTTTCAGTCCTTTTGGCAGAGTCTTGCGCTTGAGCAGCTCTTGCACCTCGCTCTCCCCCAGTGCCTCACTTTCCCGCTTGCTCGAAGGGCTTTCCTGCTGGGACTTCGAGATCGTGTCAGGATGGTATGTGTTCTCCATTTTTGTTTGGACCTTCACCCGTGTTGCTCTGTCAGCCTGCTGCTCCGAATCACGCGGCGAAGAGAATAGGTCTTCTGCGTGAACTGTTGATAGAGAGGGAACAGAAGCGGTAAGTGGCAGTGAATGAGCCGTGAGCGACCCTCGGTTCTCTTTCGTTACCACCTCGGAAGCAGAGTCACTTGCTCCGAGAAGCACCCTCAGCGCAACAAGAAAGTCGCGCACGGATCCTGTGGCAGCAGCTAGATGAATCAGGGCATGGACTGCATCAGTATGCTCTGCTATATCTAAATCGCTGTTGGCTGGTGTGATTGCTTGGAGTTTCGGCGACGACGAAGGCCTGGGTTTCAACACGGGCCGAGGGCAAATATCCAGCAAAAACCGTTGCACTCGCTCGGCAAACTCTGAAATGTCCGAGTAACCAGAGCCAGAAGCTCCACTTGGGTCGACAAGTCGCAATGAATGCCCTCGGATGGTCGAAGGAGGCGGTACAGACGAGTGTGTGTTTAGTCTGCGCTTTGGAGCGAGCGCGAGGGGTGCCATACTGCGAATGAGAGGAAGGAGATCTCCCAGAAACTCCTTCTTCTGCGTCAGTGTTGTTACATTCGTGTCGTGGAGCTCGGTCAGCACACATAATAGCACTTGGATTCCCATAGCTGCCTCTCTCACCGCCCTCTCCTTCGGCTTCATAAATGGCTGGCTTGAAGACGAATTCGTCGTCAAGCTATCTGAAGGTGGATATGAGAGCTGGCTCCGTTCCCGATCCATGTCAGTCGAGGACGTCAAAGGAGCAGGATTCATACACTTGCCAGGATTCTGCAGATACTCTAGAATTGACATCGAGAACTTCACTGCCGCCCGTTGTTGTCGGTGTTGGATCGCGATGGCTTCGTGCATCTTCCGCAGGATCTGTCGCTGGAGAGCCACGAGTTGATACACCGGGTTAGGAAACGTGCAGCCACGATGAAGTGCTTCTTTTAAGTTCTCCATCATGAGTGCCACAAGTTCCGGTTGATCCAGGTCACCCAACACGTATAGCGTGTTCATCCACTCGCGCTCGCTCTTTTCTTCGAGCTCATTTTCGCGCACTGCCGCCCCATACTTTAACCCTGCATCGCCGACTGGATCATTCAGCTCATCGTATTCATCATCATCCGGGTCTCCAGTCATCCCGCGCGCCGCTTTGGACTGCGCCTTTAGCAGCCGCTGCCGAATGGACATTCGTGGGGATCCTGTCGTCACGCTGCTGCTGTGGGGCCTGCTGGTTGCAACCCACCGTCCTGCTCCCGGGGTGTTGCCAGTACGGCGAGCACCAACCGTGATCTCGATGCGCCTCAGCTGCTTTGCCATAAACTCTTCATCCCGTAGTTGGTCCATCGTTAAACGACTCCAGCGCATATCTACCCGACGCGTTGCCGGGACAGAGCTGTTGCTGGCGTCGGGGACTGAGGAAACCCTCGGTCGTGGCACGTAGCCTGTACTGCAGGGTGACAGTGCCACATCCTGCTGCCACATGTCCAGATCTTGCAAAGCCACACCACGCAACACGGAGCAAGCGTGCTCGCAGAGACTCTCCACTCCGCTGCTTCCTGCAAGAAGTCGTTCTGCACTGCTTCGAGAGGTCGCGCTTCGTTCTCTATTGCATTGAGTATGACATACAAACGTCAAATCAGTCCTAGGCATTTCGCAAAATTATTTTGCGACGAGGCTTTTATCATTCCAAAGCGCACTGGAAAAAAAGCTCCACGAGAGTTACCACCTGCCTTTGGGGTTGGCACATTTTCTTCAAGGTGACTGCTGGCATGCCAAAGCACAGTCGCTCCACCTGACCCACAGCACTTAGCAGCTCGGAGACCTTAATCGACGCTGCGTCAGGCATTATGCTCTTCTCGCCGGGCACCCCACGCCTCTCCGACGGCAATCGACCAGATAATGACGGGCAATGGAGCGTTGGTGGTGCATAGGGAGCGCAACAGCATGACATTCTTGGTGGTGGCGCTGGCTGCTGTGGGTCTGTTTCACTACTGAGACGCTGCCGTTGGCCCGGCATACGCACAGGTGACTGCAGTTGGTAGTGCGCGTGGTAGCGCCAGCAGCACCATGGGACTGGAGCCGCAGCAGATTCCGTCCAAGGTCGTGCAGGAGTTAGTGACACTGGTGCGGAACAAGGAAGAGGGTAAGAAGAGCTACCTCAGTGTGTCGTCCGCGAATCGTGCTGACAGCGTATTCCACTCTGTTGCTGTTACCCATAGAGGTGAATCGATGCGCAGGATCTAGCAGGGCGAAGAGGACACCATCGAGCTGCACATCGCGTTTAGCATGAGCTTCTCGCGAGGACGACGTGTGCCGCTACTGTCCATCTTGTAGTAACCGGCTGTGGTGGTGGGACAGCGCGGTTGTATTCCACAGACCTTGTTGGGCTGCTCGGATGCGGGGCATGCCGCCGTGAAGCAATAGCCTACGCTGTACGACGACTTTTGGCGGCACTACATGCCAGCCTTCTCACTGCACCCGGAGTCCAGCATAACAGACAGATGCATGCCATATAGAAAACCCTTTGCGCTACGGTACTTCCTCTGCCACACGCACTCGGCGGTGCAGCAGGACGTCAGTGTGCTTATCGACGACGATTTTGTCTTCCTCAAGCTGCTCGAGGAGAACACCGGCCGCGATGTGACCAAGTACTACAAAGACGCACGGATGCTCTCCACTGTGTACGATACAGCTACGGATGGTCTCACCATTGTGCTGGACTCGTCGAATTGCCTCGGCTTCGGTTGGTGCGTGGATCAAGACCGAAAGATGCTGGAGGCCGTGTGTGAGAGTAACAAGTTAGTATGGACGTGACCAAGGCAGATGCACGCGAGCTCTACACCAGCATGGACCCGCCAAACATGGTGGCATAACACGGCTTGAAGAGAGTGGTGGACGATTATTGGGAGTTTGTGATTCGCGGCCACCAGATGGACAAGAGCTGGATGGTCGAGATGTATGCCTTCGCACCAGCGACAGCAAACAACGACATTGAGCACACGTTACGGACTCACCTGTGTCGGATGCACCCCAAGATCGCGGTCAACGAGCGTGAGTACCAGGTATTCGTGAGTGATACAACAAATCGCTGCCTAAACATTATGATAAATACAAATGGTCTCAATGGAAGGAGTCAGAGTTGCAATTTTCTAGTTCTTGTCGTAGCGGCAGGGATAGAGAGTAGTGGAAACCTAGAGGTTGGTTGATAGGGTGGGTGTCGGCACGGACTTAAGCAGATAAATTACTCAATGGAAGGCAGTCTTCACCAGATTATTGAGGTCAATCATGCCCTTGTCCAGTTCTAAAGAAACACCCCACGAAAGCACAGGCGTGCGGTAGCTTTGAGGCAGTAAGGGAATGGGGCGGAGAGTTACGAGGGGGAGGCTTATGGTCTTGCGCGACCGGGATCCATGACAGAATGGAGCGCGTTGCATCCCAAACTAGTGGTCATGGTTTCTTATGACGAGTAGCTGATAGGCATTATCTACGACTGGCCTTGATGTCGGTGAATAATGAAGGGTGATTTTCAAAAAGTGGTGGCGTCTCGTGGGAATTC
>JAADYK010000243.1:0-27556 GCA_023338225.1 Halophytophthora batemanensis
AGACAGGTGCGCAACGTGTGTTTCACTATGTCCAGAGCCAGCATCCAGACAAGCGCGCTTCCGTCGGCGTGCTCGCCTTGTCCTGGTTCCGCTGCTCTTGATAATGCATTGCGCTAGAGAACAACGGGAACGAGGTCGAAATACACCGACCTATTCTGTATGGCAAGACCTGGGAGCCTTGCGCACTCGGTTCGCACCTGCATTCAGTCGGTGTGGAACTTCTTGCAGTGCCGGGAGGCCTCCGTAGCTTTGGTATGAGTTATAGGCGCCTGCAGATGCACTTGCGGCTGGAACCGCAGGAGGTGGAGGCCATGGACGAAAGCCACTCCACCGCCTCCAAAATGCTTGCCAGCAGGTGGCGACTTGTGACGGAGAAGCAAGACTCTCAAGTCCGTTTTATTCCATCCCCCTAAAGCGCCGAGAAGCTGGCGATCTTCTGCGGCCGCTCTAGCGCACCACCGTGCTCAGCACCTTGGAGGACAGCGTGCTCGTGCTTGCGTTGGGATTCTTGCGGTCTCCTGTTTTCAGTCGATATCTTCCGAGCCGGTCATGGTGGTGTCGACTCGGTGCTGTGCTGGATCTTCCAGAGTCGAGACGCCGGACAAGTCAAGACTGCAAGGACTGTACGCCAAGGCAAGGAGCAAGGACACAACCATATCTATTGCTGAGGAGGGGGCAGCTCGGACCCGCTCCCAGTGCACGACGTCGATGGAAAGTTCGGAAGGAGGTCGAGCTTAGGTCTGGATGAAGGCCAGTTCTCCCAGCAGCGTCTCGTGGCGGTAGTCCACGCGGATGTCCGGCACGTTGGTCATACGAATGTCTGCATGCAGGAGAACACAAGAAAAGCGAGATGCGTCAGCGACAAGTAAGGTGCACAAGTACAGCCACGTCAAAGAGCAGCAGGGATGGAAAACGCACCGTTGCCGCGGGAGCCGGGCAGCGTGTAGTTGGGCCCGAGGTAGTGCTCCTTGAACTTGTGCTCGAAACCGGACTGCAGCACCGAGTTGCGTGCGATCTCGCACATGTCGGTGGACGTGAGCTTCCAGACCTGCACGGCCACCGAGTACTCCTCCAGCAACGGGTCCTTGGTGTAGTGCAGCATTACGGGGTCGTCCGTGCTCAGCGACACGTTGAGGCCGCGCGCGTGGTAGATCGGGAACGGGTTGCGGTGGTAGGCCAGGAAGAGGCGGTTGTTGCTCAGCGGCGACATGGCGATGCCGATCTGCGTGAGGTAGTAGAGGTACTGCAGCGCCACCGACTTGCGCAGGGTGATACCGTGGTTGATGCCATTGGCAGCCAAGTAGGCGGCTGCCAGGTGCTCCGGGTCGCCGGCCTCGCCCGAGTGTGGGCGGAAGCTGAAGGTATTGAGGCCCTTCTGGCGACGGAAGGCGTTGAGCGAGGCCAGATTGGCGTAGATGTAGTAGCACCAGTAGTCGTAGGGCGGGTTGGCGTCGTAGGTCCAGTCCTGCGGGTGCGGCAGCTTCTTGCCACGCTCGGCGCGGAAGGGCTCAGCCTTGCTCTCGTCGTCCACGCAGTCAAAGCCCACCATGGTCTCCAAGAAGTAGTGCAGCGGTAGGTTCGAGGCCGGGTCGCGCGTGACCTCGAAGAGCGGCAGGAAGATGTGGTCCAGCATCTGCTGGAAGTTGTCCACCTCGCCCAGCTTCTTGTAGAGGAAGTACAGTCGCGGGATCTGCACCATCCAGCGCACGTGCGGCGATGTGAGACGATTCACGAAGAACCAGCGGCCCAGCTTATCCCATTCCGAGTGCTTGCGGCCGTAGATCGATACGCGCCACTCCACGAGCTGGTACTTGCTGGCCTGCAGATCCGAAATGACCTCCTTGGTGATCTCGGCCAGGTACTTGCCGGCGATCAAATTGTCCGTCTTGAGGAAGATCTCGCGCAGACGACTCTGGCCCGCCGGGTTGTACTTGAGGTTGAAGCGGTCGAAGCGGTGGAAGGTGTTGCTGGCGTGCATGTCCAGCGTGTCGACGCTCAGGTCGTAGCCCGTGAGGTTGAGCGACCGGAAAACCTCGCTAAGTGTCATGAAACGACCGTCGCGGAAGATGACGATCTCTCCCGGTGAGTTGCGCAGTCGCGACTTGATGAAGCGAAGCAGGTGCTTCTGGTTCATGCAGGCCGAGTGGTGGATGTGCGTGTCCACCTTGCGCACATTGTAGAAGTCGCGGTGCGGCACAGCCTTCTGTGCCACCAGCTCGCGGTCCGAGTTGAGCAGAGTGTGCAGGTTGAAGCGCGCCTCCAGCAGTTGCAGTCGCTTGAACGCCAGCGTCTTGACGGGCCCGTAGTTGATGATGCGCTTAATCTCGAATAGATCCGTGTAGAATTCCTCCATGGTGCCGATCTCAGCCACAAGCTCGTCCGTCTCCGGCTCGAATACGTGCACTACACCGTCCCGCATCTCTACCCGGTGCTGCGTTGTTGATGGCACCGACGCCGCAAACGGATCGTACGGGATCTCGTCGCGATGGCGCAGGCGTGCACCTCGAGCCGCGCTGCGAGGACTCACGGGCATCTGCGCGGGCGGCGGCGGCGTGGCCGACTCGTTGAGGGAGATCCACTTCTTGCGCAGTGCCACGCACTTGCGCAGCAGCTCGCACACCTCCTTGGTCTCGCGGTCTGCTTCTTCCGGCAGCGCCGTGATCTGGATGCGCTGGAAGGCGTTTTGCTGGCCGTAGGGCTCCGGCAGCGTCTCGAACATGTCGTCCAGCGCGCCGGCATCCGCATCAGCGTCGGCACTGGTGTCCGCTTCCTCAAAGTGCTCCGATAGGCGCCGCAGTCGCTTCTCCGTGGCCACTTTCTCCAGGATCGTGGCCTTGAGCAAGTGCTCGTGGTGCGTGATCTGGTTCCCCTCCACGTCCTCCGTCTCGTCGTCCTCGCCAGTCGCTACCGCGTGGCCCAGCACGTGCGTGGCGTCCTCTGCGCCCGCCGCCTTGGCCGCCGCCGCCACCACGTTGGAATGCAGCACGTGCGCCGGGAAGCCGCCCTCGGACGGGTAGCTCTCGTCGCCGTCGCCGCGCAGTCGAAGGTCCGCCATGCTGGTGTCCAGCGAGTGCGAGTCGGGCTCCATGGTGTGCAGGAGCGGGAGGATCTCGGAATGGCCCGGGGAGTGGGGTGGGGTGGGGTGGCGACGCACCCGGAGGGGGCCCAGCTCGCTCGGCGCTTGGTGGATGCCGCTTCGTGCCTGCCAGGCTGAATGAGAAGCGGCCGGCTGGATCAGCCCCGGCTTGGTTGGGCTTGCATTCAGGTTCCGGATCAATCGCGATTTGGCTGGCGGGTACTAATCCATGCGCTCGAGCCAGGGAGCGATTCGATTGGCCAGATAGCTGCACGAAGCGCCATTGGGGTGAGAGCTCGCTGCTGCTCATTGGCGGAAAGTGGCGGCGGGTGCCTGTCAACGCTATCAGGAGATGAGGTGCCAGTACACTCACTGCTTGTGGTGCTTGGGCGCCACTCCGGCGTCGAGGTGGGGGCCGTTGCGACTGGCACCAGTCGCATGCAAGGTCTGCCGGAGGTCCAGCCCGGACGGCGAGGTCCTGATGGCGTTTCCGCTCTTCACGTTCTTCGCGTAGCGCTTCAACTCGACGCGAGACGTGCTGGAGGCCGGCTTCGAGCCGGGCGCCTTCCTACCTGAGCTCCGCCTCGCGTTCGAGTTTCAGGGGACACCGCACCTGCACTGGGGTCGCTTCTTCTGTCCTTGCCTGGGCAGGTTTGCTGCAGTGTGCGCAAATTCATCGGGAGTGTGCTGCGTGGTCTGGGCTTCGAGGTTGAGCTCAACCAAGACTGGGAGGAGAGGGAGCAACAGTTGGTCGCCGAGCGCACAGCAATCGCAAACCTGCCGCGCTCCGGCAACGCTCGCCCGACTGGCCCCAAGTGCCCCATAGCTGACCGTGGTCGCTTGGTGAGAAGTGGTGTCTGCCGCCGCCACCGTGGAGGCTCAGGACGCAGTGTCAAGACTTGCGCTCGCAAGGCCCAATCGCGGGAGTTGTGTACGGTGCACAGCGGCGGTTCTCGTTGCCAGTTCTCCGGCTGCATCGAGGCTGTCGTGTCGAATGGATTCTGCAGCCCCTCGTGGTGGTGGACGATGCCGTGCCGAGTCCGGATGCGTCAAGCGTGTACCTGTGCACGCCATTGCGTCTCACACTGGACAAAGCGAAAGGTACTTACGACACCTGCAGACGCCAGCACGGGTAAAGCGGCCGCGGCTGCGGAAAGGCTGGGGCGGTTGCTGCGCGTGCAAGAACACTCAACGACACCATGAGTAGGGGTCCATTCTCCAGGTACATGTTACGCGCGGCGTTCACGTGGCGGTCGAGCGTCAGGCTACAGTGCGAGCACGAGGGTTCCTTCTCGCTGGTGATGCTGCGGTTGGTTCTCCCGCAGCGCCAGCATGTCTCCATCGTGTAGTGCTCCTCCTGCTACCGGGACCACGCCTTGCCCTTGATCCGCCTAGAGCGCGAAGTAGACTTTAGATGGCATCTCGTGGGAACCCAGTGGTAGATTGGTAACAGCCCAGGGATCTTAACCCCATGGCCGTGTGGCAACAGTGAATCCTTTGCCCGGTATCTCTCTTCGGCTTGCACTTGTCCTTTCCTCTCCTGCTTGCCACTGTTGTCTCTTGACTTCTCTCTCTTGGTGCTCTTGTGCCGGACATCCGCGTGGACTACCGCCACGAGACGCTGCTGGGAGAACTGGCCTTCATCCAGACCTAGGCTCGACCTCCTTCCGAACTTTCCATCGACGTCGTGCACTGGGAGCGGGTCCGAGCTGCCCCCTCCTCAGCAATGGATATGGTTGTGTCCTTGCTCCTTGCCTTGGCGTACAGTCCTTGCTGTCTGGTCTTGCCCGGCGTCTCGACTGCGAATGCGCCGCTGGATCGTTTGTTTTTACGCAAATGTAGCCATAGTAGTGGCATGTGCATGAGCGTGTGGTGGACGAAGCCGAACGCGATATTCACTGAGCTTCTCAACAGCTCCTGGCGTGTCTGGGCAAGCTGGCAAACTGCGGAGCCATCCTGACGGGAATCTCTGCACACGGTTCTTAATCCGTGCTGCAGGGAGTTTGCTGTTGTACCTGACCCGGAAGCACAGGTGGAAGGGTCTCGGCAACTAAAGCGGCCAGGCTGCTGGGTCGTGGGCTGGTGTGCCGCGGGGTCGACGCCGGCCGCGGACGGAGACTGCGTCGTGAGAGTCAGAACCCACTACACTGCGCATCCCACTTGAGCGGCCAAGCAGAGCTGACGGTGGCAATCGCGTGTTGCGCAGGCGTCGCACTAGAAACCAAGGCCACGAACCTCGCTTTGCACGACTACAACGAACCGGTGTGGTGGCCCCGTGACAACGTCTAATGGAAGGTTGGCGTATGCAGACCGCAAGTTCCTTGACGCGTTCGTATGCCATGCTAGAGCTACAGACCATTCTTGGGGGCCACACTTTCCACGGACCGAGAAGCTGGTGAGGTTATGCCATGCCTCCTGCAATCCGAAAGTAAAGTCGCCGCTTTGAGGGCCGCCGAGTTCCTCGTGGCACCACGCAGGTGGGAATCTCGAATAGCAACGCTCACCCTTCTCAACGCATCTAGCGCAGCAAGCTATCCTCTGCAGTTACCAGCCACAGCTAGGACTCAAGCACGCTTACTGCGCGATGGTCTCGCCTACAATCAGAGTCAAGTTGCACCAGCCCCTGCATCCATTGTACGATGCGGCGAGCTGTCATCTTGCCTGCCACGATTAGCCCAGTCACGCACACCTCACCCCCGCCGCAAACCCAACGCCACGCCAGCCAAGCCGCCCTTGGCCATGCCACGTCCTCGGTCATTCGAGCCCCAATCGGCCATCTGAGCGTCATAAATAGCTGGCCACGCGTGCCGAAGCACCGGCACGCCCGCATCGCGAAACGGCAACGCACAGATATCGCCATCCGACGGCTTGGCCACCGCGGGGCCGCCACGCAAGCCTTCGCCACGCAAGCGCTGGAGCAGACCGCGACGCGGCGACAGCGAGCAAGAGCGTGGCGGCGGCAGCAGCAGCAATCCAGCGGGTGGGCTGCACGCAGCGAGCACCGCGGGCGCGGCGCCATTCACTGGTGTCGAGCGCCTGGGTCGGCAATGCCGCTCTTCCGTGTGCCTTCTAGGGCCCAGGGATGGGGGAAAGCGGAAGTCTCTCAAAAAGTCTCTCATAAAGCCTCTCTAAGGGCATAGAAGTCTCTCATAAAACCTTAGCTGGAGACTACCATCTGCTCCAAGGCGCTTGTGATTGGCGGAGAGCGAGCAAAAGATCGAACCGGCCTGTCTCTTGCGTCAAACCGCGACCTTTGCCAAAAGTAGACGACTCACTTGGGCCGAAACGGATGGCGTGCTGCCTCTGCAAATAGCGCGCCAACACGCCGGTCTTGCTCCGCCCGTGGCCCCACGCTCGAGCGGAGTCGTGTCCTCCAGCATGCTGGCCCAAGTGCAGCAGCAACAGCGTCTGCGGGACAAGATCGCAGCCCAAGCTTCCCGTCAATCGTCCGCAGCTTGACCCCCGGACGCCGGACGTAGAAAGGGGTGGCGGAAGTCTCTCAGATAACCCCTGCCACTGCATTCCCTCCCCATTCCGATTCGGAATCCCCGGCCACCACGGCGCGCTCCAGCTCTCGTCCAGCCTCCAGCAGCCTATATCCTTCACCTTCTTGTCCAAACTGGAGCCCCGCTTGCCGCCAGCCGGTCCGCGGGGGTCGGGTTACGCTACTGCGCGTCCAGTCCCAGCCGCGCTAAGTTCGCTCTCTCCCCGCTTCGCTAAGTTCGCCCGCCCACTTTTCGACCCATTTCCTGCTTGAAGTGAGCCAGCGGCTACCGCGCTAAGTACGGCCACTTCAAGCCGCATAAAGTGCGTCACAAGTCCAGCGCCAGGGTCCCAAAGGCAAGCGCCCGCCATCCGAGGCTCACATCTCGACTCGTCCGCAAGCGCGCACTCGCCTCTCCCAACGCCGCCACTCCGTCTCGCCATCCATGAAGATCGCCACGCTCGGCCTGCGCTCTCTGCGCGCCTCTCGCGCCGCCGCCAGCGGCTCTCGACGCAGCGTCTGGACCTCGCAGCAGGTAATTGACACGCGCTGGCGGCTGATGATGCGTATTGGGTGTCCGATACTGACGAACTATGGATCTGTGTGCATGTGGCTGGGTATGTGGCTGGGTATGTGGCTGCGTGTGGTGCAGTTTATTGAGCGCGAGGAGAAGCACGGCGCGCACAACTACCATCCGCTGCCGGTGGTGCTCGCGAAGGGCGAAGGCTGCAAGGTCTGGGACGTGGAAGGCAAGGAGTACTACGACTTCTTGAGCGCCTACTCGGCCGTGAACCAGGGCCACTGCCATCCCAAGATCGTGGCGGCGCTCACGGCGCAGGCGCAGACGCTGTCGCTTACATCTCGCGCCTTCTACAACGACGTGCTGGGCGAGTACGAGGAGTTCATGACGCAGCTCTTCGGCTACGACCGCGTACGTGTCTTGGCTCGGTCGTACTGCATCTTGTGATCGGCTTTGTCGTGCTGACACTGGTGTTGCTGCTGTGGTTATTGCGCTTGTGATAGATCCTGCCCATGAACACGGGCGTGGAAGGCGGTGAGACGGCCGTGAAGCTGGCTCGGCGCTGGGCCTACGACGTCAAGGGCGTTCCAGCCAACCAGGCCAAGGTGGTCTTTGCCAAGAATAACTTTTGGGGCCGTACCATGAGCGCTGTGTCGGCTTCTAACGATCCGGACGCCTACGGAGGCTTCGGGCCTTTCATGCCAGGCTTCGACACTGTGCCGTACAATGACGCCGATGCACTGGAGACGCTGTTCAAGAAAGAAGGCGACAAGATCGCCGCTTTTATGGTGGAGCCTATCCAGGGTGAAGCGGGTGTGGTGGTGCCGGACGACGGCTACCTCAAGCGCGTGCGTGAGCTCTGCACCAAGTACAAGGTGCTGTGGATCGCAGACGAGGTGCAGACGGGACTGGCACGCACGGGCAAGATGCTGGCCGTGGACTACGACGCCGTGAAGTCCGACCTGCTGATCCTGGGCAAGGCGCTGTCCGGTGGCATGTACCCGGTCTCGGCCGTCCTGACCAGCGACGAGGTGATGCTGACCATCCAGCCGGGTCAGCACGGCTCCACGTACGGTGGCAACCCGCTGGGCTGCAAGGTGGCCATGGCAGCCATGAACGTGCTGCTGGACGAGAAGATGGCCGAGAACGCCTTCACACTGGGCAACCGCTTCCGTGCGGAGATGCAGGCGGTGGTTGAGTCGTCCAGCGTCTTGCGGGGCGTGCGTGGCCGTGGTCTGCTGAACGCCATCATCATCAACGAGCGACCCAACCAGCCCGACGCGTGGCAGCTCTGTCTCAACCTGCGTGACAAGGGGCTCCTGGCCAAGCCCACGCACGGCAACATCATCCGACTGGCGCCGCCGCTCTGCATGACGGAGAAGCAACTCGACGACTGCACGGCTATCATCAAGGAGGTGCTCCAGGAGGCCGAGCCATGAGCGCTACTCGCTCTTCCTTCCCATCGTCATGGCACTGCGCAACGACGACGACCAAACGGAAGCTCCCGTCCCGCGCAGTTCCAACGCGGATGAAAAGCAAATCAAATATAAAAAGAAGGAACAGCAGTCTGCCTCACCACTCGGACGGCACTACGGACGTGTCCACAGACGTCCACCTGCCACCTGTTTCCTTCCTCCTAGCTACTCACTACAGACTCGCGAGCTGACTATGACCCTTGCTCGGCATTGAGTCGATCTCGCGGCGGGTTCATCTTTTGAATCTTCACCATTGGATCTCGTCGCAGAGCGCTACAAGGACACACAACAAAGCACAAGGTGAGTATGCACACGCATGACGATGACATCTCAACGCTTGAAGCTAACAGAGATGGACGCTCGTGGACACCCGTACCTGAGGTCATTGGGGGTGACAAAAATGAACTGCTTCTTGCCGTCCTTCTTGGCGGCGTCCACAAGCAGCTGGATGGTCATGTCGCGGTTCACCGAGTCCATGAACACGTCGAACTCATCCATGACCCGGAAGGGACACTCGATACTTTCGCCCAGGGCTAACAACAGTGACACTTGCGTGTACGAGCGCTCACCGCCCGAGAGCTCCTTCATGTCCGTAACCTGCGAGGCGCGAGAGCGGCCGGCCTCGTTCTGCAGCACGGCGATCTCGAGTCGCTGGTCGTCGTGACGGAACTTGAGCTTGCCGGCAAAGTTGTTGAGGTACATGTACTTGTTGAACTCCATGGACGTGCGGTGCGCGATCTCCTTGCGCAGGATCTGCCACACGCGCTTGCGCTCCTCCAGCATGGAGCGGATGCGCTCCAGATTGTCGCTGAACTTGTCGAAGCTAGCCTTCTTGGTCGTGAACTTGTGCTGCTTCTCCTCCTTGTCCAGGAAGAGCTCATCCAGGTCCATGCCCTGAAATCGCCGCCGCTCCCTGTCGATCTGCTGCTTGATATCCGTCAGCCGCTTACCGTAGTAGTCGTGCGAGTGCCGCACCTCCACGCGCTCGCCACTGCCGCAGTGCTGCTGCGCCTTCTGGCTTAGCTCTTCGCAGTCCTCTTGGATGGCGGCCCACTGTTCCTCCCACTGCGCCACCATGTCGTGCAGGGCGCGCACCTCACGCTCCAGCTTCAGCTCCTGCACCTTCTCCTCACTCAGGTGTTTGTACAGTCCGTCGACGTCCTCCTGGCACTCGGCCATGTCCTGCTCGATCTCCTTGCTGATCTTGTCCAGATCTTCCAGCTCACGTAGCAGCCCCTCCAGATCCGGATTGCACTGCGCCACCATGTCGCTCACCTCTCGCTCCCGGGCGTCAAAGCTGTCTAGCTCCTCGTGGACAGCACGGACCTCGTCCTCCAGCACTGACGTATCCAGAGTGTGCTGCTGCATGTCATCCGAGAGTTCCTCCTCCAGATTGCGCAGCTCCACGCGTCGCTGGTTGAACCGCCGCCCTAGATAATCGATACGGTCGTTCTGGCGCTTCACCTGACTGCGATAGTCTTCCCGCTTGCGACGCAGCTGGGCCTCGTCTCGACGCAGCACCTCCGCGTTCCCTGTCACATACTCTAGTCTCTGCTCCAGCTCTTTAATTTCCCCCTCCACGTCCTGGCAGATGATGGAGCTGCGTCGACTGCCCTTGTTGGCAATGTACGCCAGGTTCCCGGCCCGCACCACGAACTTGTCACCACTGGGCACGTACACTTCGTTCACGAAGCGCGCCATCTTGAAGCTGCCGCTCGAGCCACGCAGCACGTTCTGCTCGGCGGACTCGCGGTTGTCGAATAGCAGCTTGCTCTCCGTGTTGCACACGTCCACCAGCGCGTTGAACACCTCGTCATTGCTCACCTCCAGGATGTTACAGATGGCGTGCGCCATGAGTGAGCCCTCGGCCAGACGCAGGTTCGAGTACCGGCTGCCGGAGCGTTGCGAGATAATAATGTTGGCCTGGTTCTGTGGACACTTGACGCGGCGCTTGAGCTCGTCCAGAAGCGCCTTGTCTCGGCCGTTCACCACGAGGTAGCTCTGCAGGGTGCCCTTCAATGCCACCTCAATAGCCACCGCAAAATGCATGAACCGTTCCGGCAGCTTCACATGCATCCCCAGCGGGCCGATGGGCGGCGCGGCGAAGCGGTGAAGGTTCTCTCTGATCAGCTGCTGCAACTGCGGGATGCGGTTGCCGAACACAGCCAGACTGTCACGCTTCTGGCCCTTGAGACTACTGATGCGGTGTTGTGTGCGTGCGATCTCGCCCTCCGCTTCTCGCAGCTGGTGCAAGCAGTTATCGTGACGTACTTCCAGGTCTTCCAGCTCGTCTGGAGGCAGTGAGCCTTGCGCCTTCGCCTCGTTTAACTCATGCTCCGCGCGTGCGACCTCTTGCCGCTTCACTTCAATGCGCTCGCGCATCTCGTCGTTGCGTTGCATACGGCTGCGCAGCATGTCCTCGTGGCTCTTCCGCTTCCGCTCCAGATCACGCTGCAGTCGGCGGAGCCGCTGCTTGCCTCTCTCCTTTGACTGCGCTAACTGCTTGAGCTCCGCGTTGAAGTCGTGCAGCGGTCGTCGCGCCTCGCGGATCTTGTTGGCCGCGTCCTTCTTCTTTTGCTGGTTGTGGCTCATGCGCGTGCTCACCTCCTCCAGCTCGTCGTTCTTGAGCTTCTGTTTGTGCTCCAGACTCTCCACCATCTTCCTCGCCTCCGCGTATTGCTCACGGGCTTCTTCTTCCTCACGCTTCTTGCGCCGCATCTTTTTGGCCGCTTTGTTGGCCTCAGCCTCCTTCTCGCTCACAAAGGACCACGCCAACTCCTTCTTCAGGTGCTCAAATTCTTCCTCCAACTTCCCAATCTATCAACTCACCGTCGAAGCAGCCCAAACAAGACACAGCACAGTCAGCTCTTCGCTCCGTCAATAAGCAGCTGTAGAGTAGCACAGCACTCACGCTTTGGGCATCTTCCCACTGCTCCTGTGCCTCCTTCATGGCTTCTTCCAGCGCGACTATCTTGGCACGTTCGCGCTTGAGCGTCGAGTCCGAAATCGTGCGCGTCTCCTCGTCGATTTTGGAGTACGTGGTGCGCATCTTGTACAGATCCGTGGACTGCAGGAAGAACTTGTACTTGTCGGCCGGGTTGCCTTTCAAGAAGAGCTTGGCGTTCTCCTGGTCCAAAATCGCGCACGGGTTCTCCGTCTGGATGTTCAAGTGGTCCAGCATGGCTTCCAGATCCGTCTTGAGCTTCGATACGAGCACACCGTGCTCGTCCTTCAGGCGGTATTCTGCCGATCCGTCTCGCCGGATCAGCCTCTCTACCTTGATTTTCTTGCCGAACTGCTCCGGCCGGAACGCGTCACTACCTTTCGCTGCACGACACAAAACACCAGTCAGCAGTGCGTTGTGCCACGGAATAGCTCTCATCATGCAGCGTAATAGCAGAATAGCAGGCAGCGATCGCATCAAAAGACTGCTTACCGTCGTTGCGCAGCGTAATGCGCACCAACGCGTTGCCCTCGTGACCGTGGCGGATCAGGTTCTTGATACTCTTGCCACGGTGGGTACTACGCGCGCTTGCACCCAAGCAAATCTGCACCAAACACACACGCACACACGCACACACGCACACAACAGCATTTACATGCACGCGGTCAGGTTCCTCCGGCCCAATGCTCGTACTTTGATGCATGTAACGACAAGGACCCCTTCCCGAGCGTGTGAACAAGCACCTCGTGGGATGGTGTACCTGGATAGCGGCGATAATGGCGCTCTTGCCGCTGCCATTCTCGCCCGTGATGAAGTTAATATGCGGACACTGCAGGATGAAAGGCGGCAAACGGTCAAAAGAGACTGGAAGGATGCAGTGAAGAGCCCCAAGACCGCAGACGTACCAGAGCGACACGCATCTTGCGGTGGCACATGAAGTTCTCGCAGTAAATCTCCTCCACGATGCCCATTTCCGTGTCAATCCCGGCGTCTACATTCGAAAGCGAGGCTGCGCTGGCGTCGTGTTGCGTCAACTCGTTCTCCATGCGAGTCACTTCAGCGTCCACGTCGTCGTTGGACGCACTAGGAGTCTTGCGCTTCTTGCTGCTCCCCGCTTGCGTCTCCAGCTCCGTATCGTCCTCTGTATCCGTGGAGGACGTGTCCTGCACGTACTTGGGGCGCGGTCGGCGGCCGTTGGCGCTCTTCTGCGCCTTGGCGGACGGCTGACGGCTCTCCAGCATCATCTCTCGCGCCGCTTTCTCCGCGTGCAGCTCCCGCGTGCTGCGGACCTCGCGCGCTGTGTGCAGCGACGACGATAGATCCAGGTGCGACGCTGGGCTGGGCGCGAGCGCGGGCTTCTTCGCCGGGGCGCTTGCTTCCTGCTGCTGTTGCTGCTGCTTCTTCCTTGTCTTCCTGGCCTTGAGCGCGCCAAAACGTGGGCAAACTGCGGGGAGTTACCGAGAAAATACCGGTAGAAATGGACGTAGAAGTGGTTGATGTGGTTCAGTGAATGGGGCTGATCCTGCGTAGGCACTTTCCAGTGAGGTCCAAGGCGGCAGTGACGATAAACACCCCGCGATCAGCAAGTTTTGCGCTGCGTCCGTTGGTCTCCGGATCGAGACAATGGGAAATCGTCTAGCTGCAGAGTGCGCCAAGGCACCACCAAGTTGTCGCGAGCAACTCAGCCTGCCAGAAATTGGCTGCGCTCACGAGGTGTGACCGTTCTTCATCGTTCCACACCCGAGCACAGCTCTGCGCTTCACTGCTCCACGTGACGAGTCGTCTTGTTGTCATTGGTGCTATCGATCTATCGCCCATAGGTGTGCCTACAAAGTATCAACCCAACCTGAATGGCTGTGCATGCTTCCGACGAGAATTCGGCTGGATGAAGAAGTGCGACTTACCAGTCAGGGGCCGCTTCTGTTGAGCTGGCCTTCTTTTGACGATGCTTTTCAGAGCGGGGATTGGCGCAAAAGAGGGTTCTACGCGCGATGTCATTGGAGGAAACCTCGCGTGATCGGCAAACGGCGACCAGCACTCTCCACATGGCTACACTGAGTGTCCAGCATTGGCAGGACAAGACAAGACACTGAAGGCTGCAAGTGAATGCAAGGATCAAGCTCACAAGCACATCTAGTGTCGCGGAGGCGGAAGCAAGCACCGCTACTGGGGGCAGCGGGCGGATTGATGCACCGCATCAACGACAAGTTCGCGGGGGACAGACATCGAGGCCAGATCCGGTCGAAGGCCAGCTCGCCCGGCGTCGTCTCGTGGCGGTAGTCCACGCGGTCGTCCGGCGCGTTGCTCGTGCAAGTACCGGAATGCAGGGGAGCAAATGAAGAGAGACGCCAACGACAAGCAAAATACACGCGCACGCATCCACGTGGAAGGCCAACAGAGATGGAGGACGCGCCGCCGCCGCACGAATACTGGCGCCCTTCAACCTGGAAAGCCTTTTATCTGGCATATGGAAAATCCACACGCACCGCACAATGAGGCCACCACTTGGATTGTCTATGTTTCTTGGCCTCTCAAATAGCATTCCTGGCTCCGCATCTGCAATCGCGTCCCCTCGACGCGTCCGCCCGCTAAATGCCAAGGATCCAGCACCAACGACGCCTCCCCAAAGCACTGGGCTACCTCTCCACCGCCTACCATTCCCAGTAGCGCCACTAAGCTACCACCACGTACACTGCGCTCTGTATTGGCCGCTGTCACAATTGTCTTCACTGGCGCATCAGACTGCAACGCGGAGACCCAAGATGGCTACACCAGCGTCGGATACGTCAACCAAGGCCGCCTCACGACGCCGGAGACTCCCGCTGCTGCTATCACTCACAATCTTCTCCGGCGTTGTGTATCTAAGCTCCTTTATGGCTGCACCGACGCTCGAGTTCCATCAGCTTCGGCCCAGTATCTTCCCGGCGCCGTCCTTCCAAGTACGTCGCGGCTTCGTGAACGTACTGCGATGGCTCGAAAGTCTTCGCACACGCGAAGACCTGCTCATGCTGGCGCAACTTCTAGCACAAGCCAAGATCCAGGCCCGTACAGCTACTGACAAGGACGCCGGCCTCGCAACACAAGTGGCAACGGCAGCAGCAATGGAACATGCCACGCAGCTCAGCCATCTGGGTCTGCAGTGCGGCCTCGTGCTCTACTTGCACCGCGAACATCACTTATCCAAGAAACGTGCGATTCCGATCATGTGTCTCTGTGTGCTCAGTCTGCTGTGCTGGAAGATGGCGCAGACCTGTGTACGTGAGATTCTGGCGCCGTCGCAATCCACCCGGTCATTAGCTCCACGAATCACGGTCGAAGATGGTTCCGGCCGCTCTCGAGAAGACATGACGGCAGCTTTCTTGGACGCTCTCTTCGTGGTGCGTTATGGAGCATTGGCTGTAGTCAATGCTGTGATCGGACGTGCCTACCAGACGCACCTGTGCGACCCGTGGCCCGAGAAATGGCGTCGTGTGCCAGGGTATCTGGGTTCCAAGAACCTGGTGCTGGGCACACTCTTCTTCGTGGCCGCTGGAGTCGGCGCCATGAGCGTGTCAGTGCCACCACTACGGTCACTAAGCGAAGCTGCTACGCACATTGAGACGCTCGCTCTCGCTGCCGGCTTTGGACATTTCGTCGTCGTACACTTCTTCACGTCGGAAGTGGCGCCCAAAACGCAGGTGAAGAGCAGCTGAGACAGGCAAAAGCAACGAGAAGCAAGTGGGCTCGACAGCATAGCTTGACGTGTGGCTCTAACCAACTCTGTATTGCAATCACAGCTGTCCCCAAGCGTCCACAGCTGTCTATAATTGCCCTCATTCGTCCTCATCGCTGGAGAAAAGCAGATCCTCCATGAGTTCGTCGCCCAGAGTCTCAACAGTGAGGCCGCTCTCGTGACAAACATAAGCGAAGGCGTCCTCCCCCACCGTGTCCACCAACGGACCCATGAACACATCGCGGATGAGCTGGAGATCCCTGCCCGAGTCCAGGAACACCGCCGCCACGAGTGCCTCGAATACATCTGCGAACATTTTGGGCAGCGTGTGGCTGGCTTGGCCTTGGCTTCTGCTCTTGTTCCTCCGCGTTTTCGGTACTGTGGCGGCAAATGCAGGACCCAAAGCATCAGTATCAGCCGCGTACTTGCGCTCAATTCGCCCTACACGCTCCATCGTCTCGCGGTCGATACGCACGGCACCCGCAAAAATGCACTCATCCACGCCAAAGCAAGCCAACGCCGTCTTTCCCAGAGCATCATTGGACACCGTGGCGCTCTTCCACTGCGACAGTGAACCAGGTAGCCAGGTGTCGTACTTGAGGAACGCGTACGAGAGCGTGAGGTACTCAATGAGTGCGTCGCCCAAGTACTCTAGCCTCTCATAATCGCCCTTCCACATCATCTTCTTCTGTTTGTTGGAGTGCGACGCCACAGAGATGTCCCCACCGTTGCCAGCACCGTCAGTAGTGTCCATCTGGTCGATGTGCAGCACCAATTTCCCCACGGATGGGTGCGTCACGGCCTCCAGTAACAACCGCTTGTTGCGGAAGGTGTACTTGAGTCGTCGCTGCAGCATCATAAGCCGCTTCGGGAGGTCCTCAAACTGTGGAACCTGAAAATTGAGACTCAAGGGTAGCGAACCAGGTGCGTTTGACGTCAGAGTATCATCGTAAAGCTCGCTCGGGAAGCAATCCGGATAGAATGGCCGTGCGAACGTGGAAGACGGGTCTTCCAACACACTCACGCCAACCCAGCGCAAAAAGTACCGCGCACCTTTCTCGCCTTGACCCACGAGATACGCTCCGCAGATGGCTTCAAGTACGTCAGCGATCCACTTGCACGGTGCGACAACAGGCTCAGGCGTCTTGCCCATACACGACGGTTTCCAGCACTTGAACGGGTGTTGCTCCACCTCAGCTGGATACAGCATGTAGTGCTGGAGCCGTGCTGCAAGTGCGAACTGGTTCAGTCGGTCGTTGCGAATGATGTCGCGTCGTAGCTGCGTCAAGGCGCCTTCCTGCACAATATCCTTTCGTTTCTCGTACATATACCAAGATGTCTCGAGTTTCAGGAACGTGTCGCCCAAGATCTCCAGTCGCTCGTACGCAGGTTTGGTGGTCGCGTCGTCCAGCAGGTCCATGTCCAGCTCCAGGCCGATCTCCCCCATGAGATGCGAGATCTGGCACTTCCGCTCGAACTCGTAGAGCAGCGGCACGAAGCCCATGGCCTCAAAGTAACGGCTCTTACTGAGACGCAGACGCGACGTGAACTGTGGGATGAGTAGTCGCTCGTTGAACTTGGTCTTGTAGAGCGCCACGCTGTCTTCATCAAGGTTGCGCTGCATCACGCGCCGGATAATGGGCACAATAGGAGGTATCTGGGTGCCATGGATAAGCGGCTGGTCTTCGTCCGCATCCGCGAGCTGTTCGCGTGTGTGCCATCGACCCAGAATCGGGTTGCCTGGTGTCGACTTGCCTTTCTTAAGGTGTCTGGCCCATGCTTCGTCACTGGCGAGGTACTTTTCGCGCAGATTGGCCACTTTTTGAGATGAAAAGCCCTGCACCACGTAACTCGCGTTCGTTCGGTACGTTGGGACGCAGATCCACTCTTCGTGCGCGGCACTCGCGTCTTCCGTGGTAAGTTCCGGTGGGAGTGGCCATAATGGCTCTAGTAGCGGCGTCCCGATGATCTCGCGGACGTAGTCCCAGTCAAGCGATAGTGCTGCTGGTTCTATGGTCTCGTCCAGCACGCTGGGAACTACCAGATAACCCTTGTCGTTCTGCTCCGAGAATTCGTTCCAGATATTGTCACTTGAAACGTCCACGTCACGCACAGCCTCCCGCACACTCATGCACGCCATGCGCATAATCACCAAGTGAAAGTGCAGCGCGTCTTGAAGTTGCTGCTTGGTGAGTTTGAGCTTCAGGGCGTGCTTGGCCAATGTCACGGGGTGAATATCTGGCGTCATGACGCCGCTCGTGGCGAAGTTGTATCTCCAGCCGGTATTGGTGTTCCCCGTGTAAAGCTCGTCCGTCGCCAGGATGGCGAAGCGCGAGCCCGTCAGGCCGTAGAAGCACATGGTCGTGGACCACTCCTCGCCTTCCTCGCTACCCTTCTCCGCTTCGCGCGTCAAGCTCCGGATCGGGCGCAAACTCAGCTCCGCCGCACTCACAGGTGGGAGATCATAGGATGACTGCGTCGAGAGATCACCGAGCTGTTGCTTCCGGCCCTGCTTCTCCCCATCCACGCCATCATCATCTACCATAATGGTATCGTCCGCCGGAGTCTTGTCACTTTCCTCCAGCTTTTCAGAACTGTCTCCGCTCTCCGGTGCGTCTGGATGGATGGTTGCGATCTGGTCGTCCAGTAGCTTGGACCGAAAATGGCGGTCCAGCAACCCTTTCTTGATCAACTCCTGGCAAGCTTTAAATGCTACGATGCCCTTAGCCTCTGCATCCGTCTCCACTTTGCTCGAGATCAACTGCTTTTTGATCCCCAGAGCGTTGGGCAAGCGCAGAGTCGCCGAGTAGTGGAAGCGCGTGTCCTTCGGAGTAGCACTGTCCTCATCCTCGTTTTTTCCCTCTTCGTCCACTTCCATGGCATTCGCAGCTTCAGCTTTGTGCTGCGCTTCCGCTGCGGCCTTCAAGTCGTCAATCTTGTCGTTCAGATTTGAGTTGTACTTGAGCAACTTCTTCTTGGTTCGCTTGATCGACGGTGCGATACGCTTTTGCACAGAGATCCGCCTTATGACGTACTGCGGTCGTCGGTCGTACGTGTCCAGACCAGGGAGAGTATCGCAAAACTTGCTCAAGCACTCGACGCTGTTTTTCACGTTGAGAACGGCCCCCGTGTCGTTACACTTGATCTCGAACACGTCCCCCACAGGTTGCACTTTCCTCGGAGCAATACCAATCCGGTTCTCAGTCTGAAGTGCAGTCAAAGTCGACCCAGTAGTGCTTGCCGTCATCGTTGTGCTGCCTTCTGACAAGGCGCCAGTAGCCGATAAGGAAAACTGGAAGCGCGTATCGACTCCTGGATCTGTAGCACCAGCCGGTGGAGCTAGGAAGGCCATGCCACCATTCTGCTCCTCCTCGACGTGGACAAACTCCTGCATCTTGCGTACCAGCGCCCCAAATTTCTTCTGCGCCGCCATATCATCCGTAGTGATGTACTTGACCACGCCTGTGCTTGGGTGAGCACGTTTGCCGAAGTCGAACAGCTTTTGGGGCTCCAGTAGTTCGTCCATGACCACCACAAGGTCGCACGACGGTGGATCTATGCGCAATTTCTGCGACTTATTGGCCACAGACGTCGTGACCATGACCTTGACCTTGTAACTCGTGAACATCAACATCACCTTCCGAAAGGACGAGAAGCGCAATGAGCCCGACACGCGTGCGTTGCTACTGCCCAGCATGCAGGCGGCTGGCGGCAGTGGAACATCTGCCAACACCAATGTCAAGTACTCTGCAACTACGCGGCAGTGGCAGCGTCTCTCCAAAAAGACCCACGCACGGAGATCTGTTTCTCCTGGAGCATTCACAAAGCGGTTGCGTACTACCTCCGCGGTCTTAAGCAGCCGTGTGGTTGCCGCAAGTGTGCCACATTTCCGCGCTTGAGTCGCCAGCCACGCAATGACTCGCAGAATGGGCGTGAGCTTCTGCTTGGTCGTGTCATCCAACTCGACACTGGGCCCAATGATCTTGGCAATCAGTAGGTCGGTCTTGGCCGAGACCGTGCCGTCCTCTGTGGCGTGACTGTCCTCTGTGGACAGCTCATCCTTGGCACTGATAACGTCGTCTTCATCCCCTGTGGTCTCTCCGTCAGCCGCTTCGCCTTCCTCGTCTTCATCTTCATCACTGTCACTCCCCATAGGATCGTCCATCACTTCTTCTTCATCACCATTGATCTCTTGTTGGTGGCGCTTCCGACGGATGTTGGCATTATCCGGGTCTTGCACGATGCAAGCTTGCAGATTGGCTTGCAGCTCCAGCTCCACGAACTTCCAGAGACACCAGCGTCCCAGATGCGCCTCCACTGCCTCAGCGTCCTGAATGAAGCGGTTCACCTTGTCCTGCTTCTTGCGGTCGTCATACGTGGCCTTGGAGTTGCCCAGCTCCAGTTCCAGCCGGAAAACCCGCACCAAGTCCACCTTTTTGCAGTTCTCGCCCAGCAGAAAGTCTCGCACACTCACTTCTTGGTTCTCAGGTTCCGTTCCAGTCTTACCATTCTCCTGACTCTCAGCGAAGGTTTCGCATAGCAATGGTGGGAAGCTGGACGTCATGGAGGCCGACGAGAGCACCGGCACCATGTTGAGCACCTGGATATGACTTAGGAGTGGGTTGCTGGCCGGATTCCAGTCCATTTGAGATGCCAACAACCGCGAGGTCGCGAAGATACGAGGCAAACACGCACTTCCCCCGCCACCATGATTCTCTATGTCATCTAATTGCTTCGCCACGAGCCGGAACAAGGCTGGCAGCTCCGCGTGCACCTGATCAAAGTTCTCCACGACCAGCAGACCCACATTGCGAAGCGAGATCACGCTCTTACGCACCAGTTCCTGCAGGATCGATGGCGAAAGGAGCACCACTTGGTCACGTTGGCTCAGTTGGTGCTGCACCCAATGGACATCCTCGAGCCACCGCGTGGCGCTGCTCTCCCCGCTGCTGGTGTCTGCAACACCAGCGTCGCTGTTGAGCACGCGAAACCCACAGAGCCTCGCTAGCTCGAGCTGCAGCGCCGTTCGCTCCGAAAGAGACGCCGCGACGGCCAAGGTGAGGCGCGAGTCATTCCGTTCCGCGGCTTCGCGCAGCAGTGCAGCGCTCAGGAAGGTCTTGCCCACCGGCTGCGGACTGCTGAGCAGTGCACTGTGGTGCTGTGCCACGGCCGCCACTTCGCGCTGGTGCGACCAGAGCGCCACGTCCACAGGCGCCATGTCCTCCGCGCTTTTCCTAGCTTTCTTCTTGGTGCTTTTGCTCAATGAGCTGCTGCATTTCCCTTCGGATAGGACAGAACCTCTCTTACGGCATATGGAGGTCGCAAAAGGGTTCAAGGTGGAGGGGGTATACCGATATTTGTATCAACAGAGGAGCCTGTGATATAGCGTACTGCAAGTGTGCGAAGCTTGTGGTTCAAGTTCAGGCATGCCAATCAACGTGACGCCGATGCAGACATGCACATGTACGTGCAACACGAAGCTCGTCCGTGCATTTGCTTTCCAGGACGTCGGCCAGCGCGCTGTAGCTTTCCTGCTCGCGGCCTTCGTCTTATCTCTTTCCACTTCTAACACGTCGCTTCAAGCACACGGAGAGGCAGCCACTGGCTGGCCGCCCGACCGTGTCTGCAAAGAGGAAGCTCTCTCGCCTCACTTGATGACTAACGTCGAGCGCTTCCCACTCAGCGTCCACCTCCGCCAGTCAACCTACTGCGTCTTCTTCTCCCACTCCTCCAGACGCTCCTCGAGCTCGCGAGCGTGCATGCGGCGGCCGATGAGCTTGAGCACCTCCTCGATCAAGATGACGGGCAGCGAGAAGGCCAGCACCAGCAGCCACTCGTTTAGATCCAGCGGGATGACGCTGAAGGTGTCCGCCAGCACGTCCACGTACAGGATCACAAAGTGCATCACGAAGGACACCACCATGGCGATCATCAGGTACGGGTTCGCCCAGGGCGGCATGGTCACCAGGCTGCCGTCCTCCGACAGCGCGTTCAGCGCGTTGAACATCTCGATGGCCACCAGCACCGACAGCGACAGCGTCGACGCCGTCTTCTTGCCGTCCGTGAAGTAGCGGCACGGGTCCGACGAAAAGTCCATGCCGTCGAAGTTATTCACCGTGAAGTTCGACCACTCGTGGCACTTGCTCCAGTGCGTCAGCTGGTCGTACGTGATGAGCGTGTGGCCGTCGCCCGACGCCTCGTAGTACATGTACCAGTAGGCGAAGATGCCCACGCAGGCAAAGCCCACGTAGATGCCCACCACCATGTACCGGAAGAACACCCAGCCGTTGATCAGCACGTCGTCGCTGCGACGAGGTGGCTTGCGCATAATGTCAGCGTCCGGCGGGTTGAAGCCCAGCGCCGTGGCCGGGGGGCCGTCCGTCACCAGGTTCACCCACAGAAGCTGCACCGGGATGAGGCCTTCCGGAAGACCCAGCGCCGCCGTGAAGAAGATGGCCGCCACCTCACCAATGTTGGACGAGATGAGGTAGCGGATGAACGCCTGCATGTTGTTGTAGATGGCGCGGCCCTCCTCCACGGCCGACACGATCGTGGCGAAGTTGTCGTCAGCGAGCACCATGTCCGCCGCCTCCTTGGCCACTTCCGTGCCGGTAATACCCATGGCGATACCAATGTCGGCCTGCTTGAGCGCCGGCGCGTCGTTCACACCGTCGCCCGTCATGGCCGCCACCTCGCCCAGCTGCTTGAGCATCTTCACCAGCTGCTGCTTGTGCTTGGGCTCCGTGCGGGAGAACACCATGCCATGGCCGTCTGAGAGGTACTCGTTTTGCTTCTCAAGGGGTAGCGCGAAGAAGTTGGCACCCGTGAACGAGCGGTTCGAAATGTCGTCGCCATCCTTGAAAATGCCGATCTTGTGGCAGATGCTTTCGGCCGTAAGCTTGTTGTCGCCCGTGATCACGATCACACGAATGCCCGCGGTGTGGCACATCTCGATCATCGGACGCACCTCCGGGCGCGGCGGGTCCAGCATGCTCGCCAGGCCCACGAACGTCAGCTTGGACTCGATCGCCGCAAAGTTCTCCGTCTTCTCCAGCAGCTTGTGCGCAGGGTGGTGGCGGTCGCCGTCGTACGAGCCCAGCTCGCCCAGGTCCTCCTTCTTCGCCAGTGCTAGGCAGCGAAGAGACTTGCGTGCCAGGCTCGACACCTGCGCCTGCAGCACCTGGCGGCCAGCGGCCGTCAGAGGCTTCACCGTGCCGTCTCCCAGCTGGATGCTCGAGCAGCGCTCAATGAGGCCCTCCGGGGCACCCTTCACGAGAAGCACGTTCTGGTTGGATGTGGCCGAGCGCGTCGCGTGCTGAGGAGCCGAGCCCGTCTTGGAGCATAGCACCGACATCGACTTGCGGTCGCGAGAGAACTCCAGCACGGCCAGCTTCTTGTTCTGCTCCTGCCAGTACGCGTTGCAGAACTGCACCGCGTCGCCCGGCTTAGCCTCGCGCAGGGACTCCATCTCCGCCTGCTTCAACGCGTCGCCCGGGAAGCCAATCTTCTCCACCAGCACCTTAAGCGCAGCCTCCGTCGGCTCGCCCACGCGCACGTACTTACCCTCGTGGAACTCGATGGCAGACTCGTTGCAAAGCGCACAGATACTCGCCATGGACGTCACCGAGGCCTTGAACTGCGTCAACGAAGCGCCCTGGATCTTGCCCACCGGCGCATACGTGTGGCCCTCCACATCGTACGTGATGAGCTCCGTCTCGGAATTGCCTGGGTGCGAGAACGTGACGCACGACATCTCGTTCGTGGTCAGCGTGCCCGTCTTGTCCGAGCAGATGACCGTGGTGCAGCCCAGCGTCTCCACAGACGGCAGCTTGCGCACAATGGCGTTCTTCTTGGCCATCTTGCGCGTGCCCAGCGCCAGGCACGTGGTGATCACAGCCGGCAGTCCCTCCGGGATAGCCGCCACGGCTAGCGCCACGGCGATCTTGAAGTAGTAGATGCAGCCCTTGAACACCGACCCGTGCATCGGGTCGAAGAAGTTCTTGTAGTTGATGACCCAGACCACGATACAGATGATGGCAATGACCTTGGACAGCATCTCGCCGAACTCGTCCAGCTTCTTCTTGAGCGGCGTGTCTTCCTCGTCCTCCGCGGCCTCCTGCACCGACTGCTGGATCTTGCCGATCTCCGTCTTCATGCCAATGTCCGTCACCACGCCCATGCCCAGTCCGTTCACCACCACCGTGGTCGCGAACAGCATGTTTGTCTTGGCCTGGA
Organism: Halophytophthora batemanensis; assembly: GCA_023338225.1. Taxonomy (NCBI): domain Eukaryota; phylum Oomycota; class Peronosporomycetes; order Peronosporales; family Peronosporaceae; genus Halophytophthora; species Halophytophthora batemanensis. Next base: position 23,447 of record JAADYK010000243.1, read on the forward strand.
TGATGGCCTCCGTGTCCTTGGGCAGCGCGTCGATCTCCTTGTTCACAGACGTGCTCTCGCCCGTCATCTGCGCCTGCTCCACGCGGATGGCCGTCGTCTTCATGGACAGCAGCCGCATGTCCGCCGGCACCTTGTCGCCCACGCGGATCTCCACAATGTCGCCCGGCACCAGCTCGCGCGCCTCGATGGTGATCATCTCCCCCTCGCGCATCACACGCGCGTGCTCCGACTGCAAATCCTTGAGTGCCTCGAGTGCCGCCTCGGCGTTGGACTCCTGCCACACGCCCACGATGGCGTTCAGCACCAGGATCACGAGGATCACCAGTGGCTCCACAAAGGCACTGATGCCCTCGTCACCGCCCTCCTCGAACATGGCCAGCGCGAAGGACACCACGGCGGCACCCAGCAGGATCTTCACCATGGCATCGTCAAACTGCTCCAGCACCAGCTTCCACAGCGGCGTGCCCTCCTCCTTGTCTAGCTCATTGTAGCCGTGCACAGCGCGCTGCTTCTCCACCTCGGCCGTGCTCAGCCCCTTCTCCTGCGTCACGCCAAAGTGCTGCAGCACCGCCGCCGGTGTCTCCTGCACGGCGTCCCAGCCCAACCCAACAGCAACAAACCCGTGAGTCACACGGAACCAAGCCAAGCGGCGCCAACTGCAACCGCGCGGGCTGCAGAGGGCGCGAGCGCATGCACGGGGAGCACAGAGCGCGGCCTACCAGCTCGTAGCGCATGCCGTCCATGACTGCGCCCCTCGTCGCCGCAAGGTCACGCCCGCCGAACGTCTGCTGCGCGTCTCCTTCCACTTGCCCCTCGGCTGGGAACCAGTTGGGTTATGAAAGCAACCAACCAGGCCGCAAAGATTTGACCCAGGGGGCGGGGCCCCGCCAAAAGCCAATTCAATGAATCGCGGCCTCGGGAGATTCGTTGCAGAAGGCGCTGGTGAGACAGCCCGACTCTAGTAGGTATGGGCCAGAACCGGGTGCGTGGCCGTGGCGTCGGTATGGGATGACGGCGGGGCAAGCGGCGGCCGGGACCCTGTTTCGGCACCGAGCGCGCCAGGACCGCCTTTTGCAACCAGGGCCCCGCCGCCGCGCGGCCCTCCACGTGGAAGGCCGCCAAGAGGGCGCCTATTTGAAGTTCTAGAATAAAGCGGGGCGGGGAGCCAGCCCCGCTCCAGACCTCGGGCAGCGAGACCCGAGGCCGAGGCGCCCAAGCAGCGCTGCGCCGCGCCTCCTGTGCGCTTCGTCCACGTGGTTCGCGAGCCGCGCGGCCGCTGCGCCCATATGCGCGCGGTGGCGCTGCCGTCCGACCCAACAGGCAGCGCCTCTGACCCAGGTTGCTGCTGGGTTCACTGCGTCTCCCAGTGCGCAGGACGCGAGATCGCACTTAATCGAGGAGGGGGTTGGAGCCAAACTGCAGCCGCGCAGAAAAGGCTGCTTGCTCGCTGTCACGGCGGACTGGCGATCAGAATCGAGTACTTAGTAGCACGCTGCTCAGCGTTGCTGGCGTGGCGCTGCACTCCCTGCTGCGTGCACCTCGACGTTGCCACGAGAGACCAACGCACCGTCCTGGCCCCTAGTAGACATACCGTTTGTTGGGTCGGGTCGACGCGAGTGAGCAAGCTCACGCGCAACGAGCAACCGCGGAGTAGGCGTCTCCGGGCACCCGGACTCCAGGACTCCAGGACCCCGAGTAAACAGATCTTCGCTCTTCAGGTAGATGTTGCGTGCAGCGCTCACGTCACGTGGCGGTCGAGCGTCAGGCTGCAGTGCGAGCACGAGAGGCCCTTCTCGCTGGCGATGCTGTGGTTGGTTCTCCAGCAGTACGGGCATGTCTCCATCGTGTGGTGCTCCTCCTGCCACCGGGACCGCGCCTTGCCCTCGATCCGCCTAGAGCGCGACGAAGACTCGAGATGGCATCTCGAGGGAACTCAGTGGTAGATTGGTAACAGTCCAACACAGACGGTTGCACCAAGATTCTTGGCACTCCCACTTAAGTCCGATCGAGCCTCTGACAACCGATACGTTTCGCAGCATCCAATGTGGGAGGGATTCATCAACCGGTGCTCGGTCCGGTTTCGTAGCTGTCGCACTAAACCGGTTTCTCACCGGTATCCACTCCGGATTGAGGCCCGCTCTTCCTCATCGCAGCTTCAGCTCGCCAAGGGGGAGAAAGAAGTCTGATACCGGCGCTGGTGATCAAGCGTCTTCGGCGGCGTGACAGGAGCTCCAGACGCCCACAAGCTCGCGCATACACGGACAAAGAGATAGAGGAGACGCTGTAGACCATGGTGGCGGCCAACAAGATCGTGGTGTGCGACAACGGCACGGGGGTACGTGTTGCTTCGCGTGGGTCGTGTCGTTGAAGACGAAAAGGGGGGAGGACGCTTTGTCGCGACCTTCTGCGCTCTTCTCCGTGCGCTGGACTGGATCCCAGTCTCCATGCACACACTAACGAACACTCTTGTGTGTGTCTATGCATGCGGGGGATCTGTGGCGCTGCAGTTCGTGAAGTGCGGCTTCGCGGCCGAGAACTTCCCGCGATGCATCTTCCCGTCACTCGTGGGCCGGCCGATCTTACGCGCTGAAGAAGCTGTGCAGTCGGACATCTTGCTCAAGGTAGATTCTCCATTGCTGCTTGTGTATGTCAGTGTCAAGACTAACCGTCTGTATGATACAATCTGCGATCTGCGTGCTAGGACATCATGTTTGGCGATGAAGCTGCCGCTGTTCGGTCCAACCTGGAGATCTCGTACCCGGTAGAGAACGGCATCGTGAAGAACTGGGACGACATGGAGAAGCTATGGGACTACACGTTCAAAGAGCGGATGGGCATCGACCCCGCGGCAGGCCACCGCATCCTGCTCACGGAACCGCCACTCAACCCGAAGCGTAACCGCGAGAAACTGGTGGAGATGATGTTCGAGAAGTACGGCTTTGAAGGCTGCAACATCACCACGCAAGCCATGCTGACGCTCTACGCCCAGGGAATCACGACAGGCGTCGTCATCGACACGGGCGACGGCGTCACGCACGTGGTACCCGTGTACCAGGGCTACGTGCCGCAACATCTCATCTGCCGTTTGGACGTTGCTGGGCGCCACATCACGAACTACCTCATCAAGCTCATGCTGCTACGTGGGTACGCCTTCAACCGTACGGCGGACTTCGAGACGGCTCGTCAGATGAAGGAGAAGTGGTGCTACGTGGCGTACGACACGGCCGCGGAGCGCAAACTGGCGTCGGAGACCACGGTACTGGAGGAGACGTACGAACTACCGGATGGTCGCGTGGTTCGACTTGGTCGTGAACGCTTTGAAGCTCCCGAGGCGCTGTTTGAACCTAGTCTGATCGACGTGGAAGGCGCAGGACTGAGCGACATGGTCTTCGACATGTGCATGAAGGCCGACATTGATCTGCGCACCGAGTTCTTCAAGAACATCGTGCTGTCCGGTGGTTCCAGCATGTACCCTGGACTGCCCAGCCGTCTGGAGAAGGACATCAAGCAGCGCTACCTCACGGACGTGCTCAAGGGCGACAAGAGTCGGCTGAGCAAGTTCCGACTGCGAATCAACGACCCGCCACGTCGCAAACACCTCGTCTTCCTGGGTGGCAGTGTTCTTGCCGACGTCATGAAGGACAACGACGCCTTCTGGCTGCTCAAGAGCGAGTACGACGAGCAGGGACTGCGGGTGCTGGACAAGCTCCAAGGTCAGACGTAGTCGGCTACAACTCCAGCTCATCGAAGCAATGGTGGCAGTGAACAGGAGACGAAGAGCTCTCTGGGTAGACAACGGGGGCGTTAGACGAGAAGAGGCCTAGCTGCTGCCTTCTCCGCCTTGTCCACAATCCCCAGTCTTACCAATCAAGTTTGCGATCCGCGTAACACTCATATTGTCGTGCGTTGTCCTTCTTGCAATCCACGGAAGTCGCACCCGCGTACAAAGTCACGTCGACCCCGCATTGCAGCCACCTCCATCATCCCATCGCTGCTCCCGCTCTCTCCAGCACGCTCAGCGTCCATTCCAGCCTTGAGTCGACGCAGTACTTGCTCCCGTCGCAATGTCAAGTACTCGTAGGCCATGGGGTCCTCCTCTTGGCTGGGCAA
>JAADYK010000244.1:0-27430 GCA_023338225.1 Halophytophthora batemanensis
ATCGGCCCAGACAACAAACTGTACTGGACCAAGGTACATGTGTGTCCGTTCTGCATGACGCAGGTCATTACTTCGGACACGGCCGAGGTCATGCGTTCGGAGATCGCGGCAGGCGAGCATCACCGCGGGCTGCCCGAGAAGCCTCTCTAGCTAGTTCAAAGCCAAAGCGGACCTAGGATTCCGTTGGACCTGCGTGCATTGTGTGTGTATATAACTCGTTAGGCGTGGAAGCCGTGCAACATGACATGCGTTCGTCGCTTTTGACGTCTCTATAGCGATTGCCTGCAACGCAGCGCTATGAATGGCGTCGCTAGCAGATATTTCGAGGATTGTCGAGGGTAGATATCAAGTCGGTCGTGATGCGCAAGACCACCAGCGACGTGGCAAGCCTTGTGCTGTGGTGAGAGGTACCGAAGCCACACAAGAGTAGTCGCTCGCGGCTGTTGCCGCTTGATAGATGCTCGCACCTGGCGTTCAAACGCCCACCAACCTACTCGTGGCGAAGTGGTCGAAACCAAGTGTTGAAGTTCTGTTCACCTCTAGCAACGCGGAAGGGCCGTATCCGTTGCAGCCATGGCCGTTGGCTGTCGATCTACACGCTCACACTGTCATCACTGCACCACCTCAAACTTACAGCCCACGATGCTTTCGCTGAGCGTCCAGAGCGCGGCTGCTGTCTCCTCGGAGTGGCTGGCCGTACTCGACTCGACCTGCGCGGGCTCACGGCCCCAGATACCCAGGAAACCGTTGGGGCCAAAGTAGCTGCCACTGGTCACGCCTGGAGCCGTCGCCGCGAAGATGGATGGCAGCGCACCACATTCCGAGGCCTGCAACACCGGGACGACGGTCAGTAGCTTGGATATGAAGTCCACCACCCACGTCGGCAGGAAGGACGCGAGCATCTTGGGCGGGAGCTCCGAGGCCGTGATGCCCGGGTGTGCAGCCACAGCCAACACGCGGCCAGAGAGCCCTGCAGTCGCGATTCGCCGGTCCAGTTCGTAGGTGAAGAGTAGGTTGGCCAGCTTGGAGGTGGCGTACTCGTCGCTGTAGGCCATCTTGCCCGGTTTCGACCTTGCTAGTGTTCCAAGGTCCAGTTTGGCCCAGGAGTGCGCGATACTGCTGACATTCACGACTCGCGCTGGCTGCTCTTGACTGCCAGTGCGCTTCAGCAAGTCGAAGAGTAGTGACGTGAGGTAGAAGTGGCCCAGGTAGTTCACGGCGAACTGCATCTCGAACCCAGCGGCCGTGTGCGTTTGCGCCGGCATCATCAGGCCGCCGTTGTTCACCATCAGGTCCAACCGGTCGAACTTGGCTCGGAAGGCAGTTGCAAAGCCACGAAGACTCTCTAAGTCGCTCAGGTCCATCTGAAGGAACTCCACGTGCGCTTCTCGGCCCAGCGCCGCCCGGATATCGCGCTCCGCACGCTGGCCGCGCTCGGCATTGCGGCACGCCAGGACCACGTGCGCCTGCTTGCGCGCCAGCTCCAGCGCTGTGACGTAGCCGATCCCCGAGTTGGCACCCGTGACGATGGCCACCTTTCCCTGCTGAGAGGGCGTCTGCGAGAGATCCCAGGGCGCGTTGGCGGCAGGCGCCACCAGCTCCGCCATGCTTGTCAACTTGGATGCGTCACCTTCGCGTGTCTGCTGGAGCCTCCCATTTGGTTGGACAAAATGGTAGATCAGTGGGCGGATTTTCCGCCAATCGTGACGATTGGCCTTCCCCTGGACGCCCGAATACGAGGTTGCGCGAAGGTTGCACGAATGCGCTGGAAGCGTTGGCTGGATCGACGCCACACAGTCGACCCGCCCCACAGCAGAAAGAAGATCCAAGGCGAGCACAAGCAGCGCCCGCCCCGCCCCGCCCCGCCCCGCCCGCCCGCAGTAGAGCAAGCAGGACAGACACCATGATGCAGGCTCCGGTGATGGTATTGAGTACGTATCCGTCTTGGGCTCTCCCCCGCAGCCCTCCCTCTATGTGCGGCTTGCGCGCCGTCATGCAGCGCCGTCGACCGTGAGCTTGCTCGGGAAACTGACGTCTCTGGGCTCCACTGTGTGCTGTGCGTGAACCGGCGAGCAGACGCGAACACGAAGCGCAAGACGGGTCGCACAGCGCAGCTGGGCAACATTGAGGCGGCCAAGGCGGTGTCGGACATCGTGCGCACGACACTGGGCCCGCGCTCCATGCTCAAGATGCTGCTGGACCCCATGGGCGGTATCGTGATGACCAACGACGGCAACGCCATCCTGCGCGAGGTGGACGTGTCGCACCCGGCGGCCAAGAGCATGATCGAGCTGAGCCGCGCGCAGGATGAGGAGGTGGGCGACGGCACCACGTCCGTGATCATCTTGGCAGGCGAGTTGCTGGTGGTGGCCGAGCCCTTCCTATCACACCAGGTGCACCCGACCGTGATCATCCGCGGCTTCTACCGCGCGCTGGAGGCGTCACTGGAGTTTGCCAAGAAGTTGGCGCGCGAGATTGACATTGAGAACAAGGAGGACATGCGCAACCTGGTGCAGTCATCTATTGGCACGAAGTTCTCGCCGCGCGTGGGCAACCTTGTGAGCGATCTGGCGCTGGATGCCGTGCTCACCGTGGTGCGCACGACGCCGTCAGGCCGCAAGGAAGTGGACGTCAAGCGCTACGCCAAGGTGGAGAAGATCCCGGGCGGCGAGCTGGAAGACAGCCGCGTGCTCAAGGGCGTCATGTTTAACAAGGACGTGACGCACTCCAAGATGCGTCGTCGCATTGAGAACCCGCGCGTGCTGCTGCTGGACTGCCCGCTGGAGTACAAGAAGGGCGAATCGCAAACGAACGTGGAGCTCACGAACGACCAGGACTGGAACACGCTGTTGCGGCTCGAGGAGGAGTACATTGAGAACCTGTGTGCGCAGGTGGTGGCCATGAAGCCGGATGTGGTGATCACGGAGAAGGGTGTGTCCGACCTGGCCCAGCACTACTTCGTCAAGGCGGGCATCACGGCCTTCCGTCGCCTGCGCAAGACGGACAACAACCGTGTGGCGCGTGCCACGGGCGCCACCATTGTGAGTCGTGCGGACGAGATCCAGGAGTCAGACATTGGCACCAAGTGCGGGCTGTTTGAGGTGCGTAAGCTGGGCGACGAATACTTCGCCTTCTTTGAGGAATGCACGAACCCGGGTGCTTGCAGCATTCTGCTGCGTGGTGGCTCGAAGGACGTGCTGAACGAGATCGAGCGCAACCTGCAGGACGCCATGCAGGTGGCTCGCAACGTGGTTTTCGAGCCGCTGCTGCTGCCGGGCGGTGGCGCTACGGAGATGCGGCTGGCGCATGAACTCAAGAAGCGCGCCGACGAGATCGAGGGCGTGGAGCAGTTCCCGTTCCGGGCAGTGGGCGAGGCCCTGGAGGTGATCCCGCGCACGCTGCTGCAGAACTGCGGTGCGGACGTGGTGCGCGTCATGACGGCGCTGCGGGCCAAGCAGGCCGAGTCGCCGGACGCCTACGGTGTGGACGGCGTGACGGGCAAGGTGACGCCGTCGGAGCAGCTGGGCGTCTGGGAGCCCTTCCAGGTCAAGACGCAGTCTATCAAGACGGCCGTGGAGGCGGCCTGCATGCTGCTGCGCATCGACGACATCGTGTCGGGTCTGGCCAAGAAGAAGAACTAGATGGACGCAGGGAGACACTCCATAAGGCTCAGGGCCAGCGAGGCGGTGACAGCGCGTGATAGGGCGGAACTTGATATCTAATGTATTTTTGGCCCAATCACAACGTGAAGCGGCTGAAGATGGCGAGGGTGATGGCGATGCCTGCGTTCTCTCCGAGATCCGCCACCTTGGTAGGTCGCATGCAGTTTGCTCCAGCTGTCGTGGTTGTTGCCCTAGCTGCGGTGGATGCGTGTACCTTGCTGGAATAACTTCAAGCTCAGCATGGTCAGTGGCAGTGTACTGGAGTCCGCTCGAGTCCGATTGCGCTTCTCGTGCTTCTGGGGTCAGATCAGCCACAGCTGCTGAGCTGCACACGCGTGGTTGCTATGTGATCGGGAGATTCCTAGAGGGTTTGCACTGCCTGCACACGGGGTGTTGTGTGCGCTTTGCGTAGGAGATTGCAGCCCGTTACTTGGCAGTTCGAACTTGCATAATCCGCTTGTCGCCATCGCCGTCGCTGAGGATGTGGAAAGGTTATCATGGAGTGTATATGAGCAACAGCAGCCGAGAAAGCTAGATGGAGAGCTACCAAGAGGGTGACCAGGAAAGCGACCAAAAAGTCGACAGAGCCCAAGAGAGCGACAAGTGGGGCTGCGGTGTCATCGATCTGCTGATCCCTTCGAGTCTCCCAGCATATAGCCACACTCCTCATAGCGACACAGTAGCGTTCTTGCGGGGCGACACAGCTGCTCCAGTGGTCGTCGTCGTGCCCGCTGGCGCTGCCAACACGCCTCCATGATGGCCACTGCCGTCACTATGCTCGCCGGCCGCCACGACACCCGTGAGCCACTGACGACACACATCCGAGTGCACAATGGCCACCTCCTTCGACGGATCGTCGTCATCCTCATCGTCGTCACCACTCCTCACGTCCTTCGATCGACGAAGGTGTTCCTCCTTCAGCGTGGATGGCGGCACGACGGCTCCCGCCTTGTTCTGCGCAGAAGTAGAGGGCTCCCATTTGCCTTGGTACTGCCGCAGCCGCCGCAGAGTTTCGCTGGTGTTCGGAGTCGTCGCCGCCTCGGTCTCCTCGAGGATTTTGGCCATGATGAGCTGCATCGCACGCTCTTCGATGGCCCCGATCTGTCGCATCATCCGCTGCTCACTCGTGCTCTATCCGAAAGGAAAAATCATAGTTCACCGCCCACGGGTGTCAGTGAGCAGAACGCAGCAGTATTACCACAACGGCAAGACCAGAGTATCCCACCGCAGTGTCGAGAGGATCCTCGTCTGGATCGTCCGGGAAGAACTCCACGTACAGCTCAGCGATCGGCTCGTGGAAGGACTTCACACTACGAACACACGCACGCACGCACACACACACACACACACACACACACACATACGCGCGCGCGCGTGAAGACAAGCACCAGAATGTGCTCAGTACAAGAACGAGTGTCGGAGAGCGCGACATTCCGTCGTCGAGTGCACTGAGGTCTTCTTACGCTTCCGAGAAAACACGGGCGTCTCGGTTCCATCGCTTGATGTGCTCGTCGTCGGCGTCAATGAGCGTCTGGAGTTCTGTATGTAGTACGAGAGCGGCAGAAGCATGACAGCGATAGCAAGCGCCAAACTGTGAGTACCCACGCATGCATCACTCCACAGCACACGAACTAAGGACGTACCGGTGGGGTTGTCAAGTCGAGTATTGTTGTCGCCGTCGCCAGCTCCGCTGAGCCGCGAGATGTCGTCAGCCAGCTGAGCAATAGAGTCGCTCAGCGCCAGATCTGTCCACCAGAGAGCAATAACGTTAGCGTTTTGCGCATCGCTGCAGTTTGGAGCAGAAGTCTCGTCTTCAACTTGCTGCGCTGAAGGACAGCATGCTCACTTGTGGCGGCTTGGTCCTCGATTCGCGCGAAGATGTCGCTTTTGGTACGCTCTTGGGCGTTGTACTTGTGGATGAAGTCGCTCATGTTGTCCACGTTGGTCTCTTCCACGATGCGGTCTAGCAGGCGCTTCTTCTGTTCGAAGGACACCAGCTTCTGGTCCAGACTCGCCCTCTTGCTTTTCGACATCCGTCTATGCGCGCAACCAAGTACACACACGCACACACACACGCGCGCACACACGCATACATGCACATACACACCGCAGGTTGGCAAAGGAACAGCCGTCAGCATCTGCACGGCGCTCTGATCGATGGCTGTCTGAGCGGCTGCACCCTGCAGCATCCGTACTCACCGCTCGTACTTCTTGCGGTGACCGATGTTGTAGTACATGCTCTGCTTCTGCCAGCTCCCAATATAAAGAGGCAATTGGGATCAGCACCATGGTCCTCCACGACTCCATCAACTCAATTCTCTCGACCACCCAGAGCTGCCGTACATGCGTAGCGAGCGCGGTCTGCGCTGGAGAAGCGCCCTTGTCAACCTTGCCGCTCTCCTCCAACTCCTCCAGCAACCGCTGCTGCTCCACACGAAAAGTCTGCTTCTCCGCGTCAAACACTTGCTCCATCTGCGCGATCTCGCTCTTCAGGTCCGCCGACTCTCGCCGAATCCGCTCTGTCTCGCTCTGCGCGCGCACCATGTCCTCTTCGGCCTTACGTGTGGCTTCTAGAATCACTTGCTCGCTCGCCAGCGCCTCCAGTCGCTCACGACGCGTTTCGTCGATGGCGTGCCGCAGCCTGTGCAACTCCGTGGTGCGCTCCGAGACGGCCACTTTCAGCCGCTCTTCTAGATGCATCAGCCGCTCGTTGGAGGGCGGTTTGCAAGCGCTGAGACCCACATTCGTACTCCGCTGCATATGCGTCGTTTGTGCTGTCCTCATAGGCATCTCCATGGAGTTGAGCGTGCCGTTGGAGCGGAAGAGCGACAGAGACGCCTGCCTGCTCTTCCCGAGTGGACGACCAAACTTGGAGCTGGTGCTGGTGCTGGTGCTGGCAGGAGCGCGTGTGCTGCTCTGCTTGGCGAGCTTCTTCTTCTCCTTGAGCTCCTTGGTGAGCGTGCGCAGATGCGCTTCTGTCTCTGCTAGCTTCTTGCGCTCCGCCTGCACCTTGATGAGCGCCAGGTCGCCTTCTGTTCGGATCCGGTCCAGCTCCTCCTCGTACAGTGACTGGCCGTGCGCAACCGCGCGGTGGCGGGGCTGGCCATCCGCCAGCGAGTCCTTCTGATCCGCATCGCCCTCGCTATTGTCTGCTGCCATCCTGCTGCTCTATTGTCTCTTTGGCCTGGGTCCAACCCGTCGTTGGGCTCCGAGGCTCCGAAACGGTTTGATGCTGGTGAGTGGTGCAACTTCTGCAGGAGCTACGGGCAACGCAGGAGCGAGCTTGTCAACCCTCCGAGCAGATGGTGGAGGCGTGTGTTGGCCTTCTTGGCCTTCTTGGTCGTCTTGACTGTCTCGACCGTCCTGCAGCATCGCCATTGTCGCTGGACGCGAAGCAAGTGGCGACCGACTCCGAGCGACTTGCCTCCATTGCGGCCCTTCAAGCTGATAGTGAGGCGAAGGCTTGGTCTGGCTTGCAGCACCATAAGCTCCTCTTCCTGCAACTTGACCCCTCGTGCTCGACTCGAAGCGGGCCCTTCCAGCAACTGTAGAGCTTGGACTCCTTCATCACCGCAACTCTGCATTCTCCAAGGAAGAAGCTCTTGCAGCGGCCTTCGAAGCGAAGTGATGGCCAGCTCGTCTTCCTCCGCCAGCCCCGCGGCAGCGGTGGCGTCGGGCCCCGCAGTGACGCAGCAGGTGGCGGGCGTTCCTGTGGACCTGGGCGTGGCCGTGCACGTGTCGGCCAAGAAGCAGCTGCAGCGCCAGATCAACGCCATCGTGGGCTGGAACGAGCTGGACCGCGCGCCGCTCAACATCGCGCAGCCCATGCTGCGTGGCAACGAGCACCAAATCTCGGAGCACCCGTACTTTGTGTGCGAAAAGTCCGTGGGTGTGCGCTACCTGGCGCTGCTAGTGCAGGGCCGCTGCTACCTTATCTCGCAGAGCTACGACATCCGCGAGGTGTCGCTCTTCTGCCCCGTGCGCCCCGACCGTCTCCAGCCAGGCGTCGACCGCAACACCATTGTGCCACACCAATGGACGCTGCTAGACGGCGTCATGGTGTGCGATAAGGACGGCGCCAAGTCGGTGCTTACGTTGCTGCTGTACGACATCTTGGCGCTGAATGGCAGCCCCGTCATGACATCCAAGCTGCAGGACCGCCTCAAGCTGCTGCAGAACGACGTAGTGGGCCCGCGCAAGATGCTGCCGCCGCCCAAGGGCCAGCCACCCGACCAGTTCCAGCTCGTGTTGCAGTCCATGTATCCTATCAACCGCGTGGGCCACGTGATCCGTAGTATCCTGCCGCGTGTGGCGCAGACGCGTCAGAACGCTGGGCTGGTCTTCACGCCTGTGCTACTGCCGTACACACCAGGTTACTCCAAGGGCCTGTTCCATTGGACACCTACGGGTAAGTTGTTGGCGGACTTCCAGTTGGGTGTGGAGTGGCGTGGCCGTCCGCCCAAGCCTGGGTTCAAGCTTGTGATCCTCGACAAACGCACGCAGGTCTTCCATGACTGGCTCACCTTCGCACCGGAGGACCTGGAGGCTTTTCGTCAAGACAAGAAGGCATCTTCGCGTATTGTCGAGTGCGTCTACGACCCAGACTGGCTCACGTACATCCCGTCGCACGATAAGAGCACTTGGGATGTTGGAAGTGCCGAGTTCACCGCCACGGACCGTGGCGTGGGCTGGCGCAAGGGCGGCTGGCGCTTCGTGCGTACTCGACCAGACCGCTCCATGCCTATGGAGCGCAGCTTCCTGGCGATGATCGAGAAAGCCATGGCTGAGGACGTCAAGCTGGAAGAGATCGAGCGCTTCTTTCCGGACGACCCGAGCAAGAAACCCAACCTTTCATCGCAGCAAAAGAATCGCCATGACTCTCCAGCCACGTCAGATGTGAGTTCCAAGCTGACTTTGTTGCTGGAGGTGGTGATGGTTCGGGAGACATTTACCGGGCATGTGGTTGCTTGTGCTTGTGCGTTGTGGTCCAGGACTTTGCGCCTGCGAGCAAGAAGAAGCGCGGTGGCGGTGGAAGCAGCGCGGGCGGCAACCAGGGCGGCCCGGGCACGGGTGTATGCTACGACTTCCAGAACAAGGGCGTCTGTCAGCGCGGCCGGTTCTGCCACTTCTCGCATTGCGCATGCAACTCGACGTGCTCCTGTACACCAACAAAAAATACTTACGGTAAGAACACAGGGCCACCCACCTGTTCATGCTGCTGTCTTGCTTACTCTCGAGTGCCTGGCAACCGCTCACTTGTTGCCATCAACACGCTGGGTTGTGTGCAGGTCAGCGACCTTCCTACAGAAGGAACGACTACGACGCACCGCCGTCGCCAGAGGTGTCAACGTCGTCAGCACCGGATACACCGTCGGTGGTGGATAAGCCGCCAGCGCTACGCCGCGCGACCTCTTATGAGCGCGAGACCACGCTGAAGATCGATTCTGCCGCCGCAGAAGAAGAAGAGGCCGGCGAACTCACCGACAGCAGTGCGTGTGCTTGGCTTCCCTGATCCCCTGCCTGATCTCCAGGGCAGCACATCTCTGTGCTGCTGTTCTCACACCGTGTCTGTTGTTGGACGCTGTTGAATTGCCAGGCAACCTCCACATCGGGAGCATCTACGCACCCTTGGAAAGCTTCGACAAGGACACGATCGCTGCCAAGCGCGCACAGCTTGCCGCGCTCGGAAACCGCCGCATCTGGGCGAGTCTCGGGCTGGAGGACAAGCCCCAGCGCTCGCGTACGTGTGGACTTGTTGTGTCGCAGTCTGGCGAAGTCGCCTATGTTCGCCTTCTGGAGAAGTGATAGCGTCCCGCCTTGCCAGGACAGCACGTCAATCGTTTGGAGCTACTGAAGAGGAGAGACAGAGCGAGCAACAGCCAACCTTATACTATGCGGAGACGTATTTGAGCTTGGTGCGGGGTACATACGGTTAGCCGGGTTACAAATAGGATGTGCATGCTTCTGCTGGTCTGCGAATACCTTGCTGTTGCCCACGGAAAGCTGGGAGCCTCACCGATGGAGCTAATGCGCCTCCTCCTTCTTGGTAGCCGCTTTCCGGGGCAGGTTCTCGAACACCATCGTGCCGTCCTTGAGACCCTGGATCTCGTCCTTGGTGAGGAAGCGGCCGCCCGGGCCACGCGGTCGTCGCATGGCGTGCTTGTGGCGTGAGTCGTGCAGGTAGGCCTTTCGCTGACGCGCGTTGCCCAGCTTGGCCTCCAGCTTGGCGCGCTGTTGGCGACGGATCATGATGCGGTGGTACTGCTTGGCGTTCACGTACACGGGCTCTTCTTCCGCGACTTCAGCAGGCGCACTCGGGTTGGCTGCTGTGCGTGAAAGCATGGCGTTCTGGAGCTGCGTGGACAAGAGAAGTCGTGGTCGCAGTGTCAGCAAAGGATCACTATGCAGCACTGCGGCCAAGTGTGGAGCGTACAAGGTACGGCTGCATCATGGCGCTCGAGTTGTACATGGCACGCAGCTGTTCGCTATTGGTTTGTTGCTGGTCGAACGCAACAGCACGCACGCATGCCAAGGAACAAGCTTGTCAGTTGCATGAACGGAAGCCGAAAGAAAAGCAACACTCGCGCCACGCAAGCTACAGCAGCCTTCTTCTCGTTCTCACCATCTACATCAGCGAAGCGCAAGAAGAGAGGCATGCAGCGGGCATCACAAACAGAGCAAAGCGTGGCAAGATCCTCCAGTCAATCCGTCCGTCCGTCCGTCCTTGCGCCAGCACGCATACTCCTGTCGCCTTACCAGTTGCTGGATATACTGCTGTTGCTGCTGTTGGAAGAGCGCCAGCTGCGCCTGCAGGTCCGCCGGGTTGGGCTGCGCGTCGGTAGTGGCGGCGCTCGGCGCAGTGCTCGTGCTGGCAGCGGCTTCCATTGCGCGTCCCCTTCCTTTCGTTTCTGGATCTGGCATGCGCCAAGAGGAGGAGCAAGCACCGACACCGTCATGCTAAGCCACCCACAGTCTACGTAACGCGCATTTCGGGCTCGCGACACGCACAGCACACGCGTCCCGCACGCATACGCAGTCTTGCACGGAGAGCAGCGCGTCCTTACCTCGTGGCCGTCGGTGCGCGCACCTAGTTGCCCTTGCTGCTGCTTTATCAGGTCGCGTTGTGGTGCCCAGTCCGCAATTTCGCGGGCCCGAGCCTAGCGGCGCTCGCTGATTGGTCCGCTCAGCCTGCCCCGAGGTTTTTCAGACGCTCAGCAGAATTTGAAAACAAATTAAGGAATAAAACCTCGTATGTGTGGACCACTCTTTTCCGCGCACTGCAAGCGGCAAAAGTGCAACCGAAGCGATGATCTTGAACGGACACTTCCAGCGCCAGGCGCCTGCAGAGCCATGAGGGCGGACGCCGCCGCCATGCAGATCCGCGTGCTGGACGGCCCTGCGCTGGTGCGGTCGAAAAGGAGCCCATCTTCTGTGTGGGCCAGCCTCCTGACTCTCCTGCTCTCCGTGTGTCTGTGCTGCGACAGCGGGCGCTCTCGACGGAGCTCAACTCGAGCAAGTACGCCATCGACGCGCACAACCGCTCGATCCAGGAGCTCGGCAATCTCTCGGAGGTATGACGCGAAGCAGTGCCATGGGCGAGGAAACCCAGCTTGGAGTGGCGGCAGAGCTCATGCGTGTGTACCTTTGTGCTTGCGTGCGGCAGCTACCCAAGCTGTGTGCGCTGGACGTGTCTTTCAACAAGATCACATCGCTCAGGAACATCAGCACGGCCCGGGAACTGCGCGAGCTCAAGATCTACAATAACAGACTTACCACTACTGTTGGACTGAAAGCGTACGGCCACATCTTCCTGGAAGCTGCTTTGCTGGCGCTGGCGCTGGTGCTGTTCTAATAAGCATTTCGTTGTGCAGGAACTCAAACCTAGAAGGCCTTCTTCTCCACGACAACAGGATCGAGGAGATCTCCCCCGACTTCCTGGCGCTCGTGAGACTCAAGAACCTCTGGCTAAACGGCAACCGGATCGCCACCGTCCAGAACCTCCGGAGCTGCAGGTTGCTCATGCATCTGGATCTAGGACGCAATCAACTCCAGGGAGCAGCCTCAGAGGTTCGTGACACCTCGTAGTGTGGATTCCGCGCTTGTCGGCCAGTAGAGCACTGCCTAACACAAGTGGCATGTGGTTGATACTTTCGCAGGGACTCGAGGCGCTCACCAACCTGGAGCACTTGAACCTTACGGGCAACCAACTGTCGTCCGTTGGGAACCTGGCCCACCTCACAAAGCTGGAGGAGCTCAACCTCTCTGAGAACAACCTGAGCTCGCTCCAGGGTCTCCTGCCTCCCAACCTCATTGTACGCCTGCTTTTGACTCTAATCTTGGTGGATTATTGGATCTGCTAGTGACTGTGCGGCCTGTTCTACTTCGAATAGGTGCTTCGAGTGAACGCCAACCAGCTCTCCAGCTTCCAGAGTCTCTCGACCACCTTGTCCAAACTCAATGAGCTCTACGCGCACGACAACGCCATTTCATCCCTAGAGCCGACCCCCACTCGTTTCCCACAGCTTGAATCGCTCGATCTGCGCAACAACCACATCCGCTCCAGTGACCACTTTGCCGTGCTTGGCAAATTTGAAGGACTGCAGGACCTCTGGCTAGAAGGGAACCCGTGCTGCTCGTCGAGCAGGTCAGTGATCATCCCCTGCTAAGTCGGAGCTTCATCCCGTTCTTGATTGGGATCTAACATATCGTGTCTTCTCTCCAGCTACCTTCTCGATATCGCCACCGCTCTCCCAGAGCTGAAGACGCTGGATGCGTTCACTGATGCACAGCTTCACAGTCATCTCGAAGGCTTGAAGAACGGAACGCTGTCGCAGGAGGCATTGCTTCGCTCCGCTCGAGCCACTACTCCGGCCTATCGCCCTGGATCAAGTGCAGGCCGGCCAAGAACCCCATCGTTTCGCCCTGGATCAGCTTCAGCTCGACCTGGAAGCAGCAGTGGACTCCGTCCAGCGACGCCTTGTGGAAGACCAACGACACCGGATTCCCCTCCTGTATTCCACAAACCGTCCGCTCGAATCGGTACGAATCGCTGCACTACCAGCACTATCACCCACGAAAACACTGGCTCACGATGAATCTCCTCTGTGCTGCAGGCAACCTAGTAAAGTTAACGACGCCAGCCGAGCTTGCCAAGGCGGAAGAAGAAGTACGCGATCGGCTGCAAAAAATGAAGCAGCTACTTCGTCGTGTCGGGAGCTCGCAGGAAGAGGAGGTGCCAATCCCTGCCAAGCTCCACCGGCGACACTCAGTGGCCTCGGATACTTCGGAGGCAACCTCAAAGGTGAGGCTCAGCGACTTGGTCACGAGGGTGGAAGCTCGGTCTACTACAGTTCACCCAACCAAGCTACCTTCATCTTCACCTTCCACTGCGCTGCCGCCCGCAACTTCTGTCAATAGTGCTACCGGAGGGGCCGAACAACTACCCAAGACGTTTCACCGCGCCAGAACGGTGCAGTCTCTCATTAGACGGCTACATGTCGATGCCGGAACTGACCCGTTTGAGTCGCTGATGGGCTACAACAAGACCACTGCACTGCCGGCTCCTGGACGCGGACACGAGATCGAAACCCAGACGACGTTGCCTCCACCACCGGTCGTCGTGGTTTCTATGACAGGAGAGAACAGAGAGCACGGACAGCTGAACGATCAAGCAGTCGCATCCGCCATCGCAGTCAATGCCATGCCTGAAGCAACGAAAAGTCACGAAGTGCCTCAGCAGGACGGAGATTCGCTCGGTACGCAAATGGAGCTCTTCCTCTTGCAGCATGCGATGGCAAACTCACCGCTCGACGATAATCAAGACACAAATGACGGTCAGCCGGAATCTGAGGGCGACGACACGAAGAATGACCCTAACTTCTGGACAAACTCACTCCCGATGGAGCCTACGAAGACTGCAGAGCAACGCAAGCCACCGAATTCGCTGTCGCGTCAAGGGTATCGACGCTTCCGGGTACCCTCGCGTCCAAGCAGTGCCACTGGCGAATGAACTCAAATCGGACATCGGGTGGAAGAGGCTACATGAGATCCAATAGGTATTCGAATGCATTAGGAGCAGCTCTTAGTCTGTTGAGGGAGGCTGGACGTTGCTTGAGGGTCTCGCCTTGCGCACAGCATTCTCTACGTATCTGTGTGGAGACCAGAGCAACGCGAACCAGTAAGAGCCTACAATCCCACCCCAACGCATGTCATCGAAGTGGTAGTGCGGGCATACAGACTTGACAAACCTCAGGCCCTTCTCGACAGCCGTCATCTTCTCGTTCAGCACGGCCAGTCGAGTCTGCGCACTCGCATCTATCGCGTCTCAAACCCACACGAATCACGTCCACCGGTTAGCAACCAATAGCCATAGGTATAAGTGGGCACCAGCGTTCAGTACAAGAGGGGAACGCACGGAAGCGGTTGATGAAGTCCACCACGTCCATTAGCTGGAGCTGCACGCTCTCGACCTGCTCTTTGGCCGCCCAGTCCTCGCGCAGCAGCACCGCCCTGGCTCTGGCGCCGGGTGGAGACACAAACAGCAAGGTGTTCGAGCGTCAGTCGCCTCTGCACTAGCCACAGGAAGCGCCCAGCAAGCACGGGACGCCTCGGTAGCATACTCCATCCTCGGGCTCTGGTGCTGCAATTGCTGTTGGCGTTTGGTGTCGGGCTGCGTCTCTTCGTGATCCGAGCGCGTCATATCTTTCACCCCGTTTCTGCACTCCACTCGAGCTCCATGATTGGCTCTTTCAGTGGCGCGTCGATTCAAATTGTGTCACCGGATTGGTTGAAAATGCGCAAGCTCTCGCATACTTACCAGAGTGAAGGTGCAACCGCGCGCTTGCATACCCAGGTCAAGTCTCCTGCCTCTTGAAGAGCTACGCGCAGTATGGCTGTCATTCCCCAAGAAGCAGCGGCAGCAAGAGCAGCCCAAGCAGAACCCGAAGCAGCAGGATGTGGCGTCGCGCGCTGTCTTCCTCCCGTCTCCCACGCATCTCCGAGGCGTCCGCGGCCCCTCGTCCAAGCTGCACCGGGCGCTGGGCGTCCACCGTGGCGTTCGACCGTGAGGAGTATGGACTCTTCATCGGTGGCAAGTACGTGCCGTCGTCCGGCACGGGAGAAGAAGCCCGTCTAGCCGTGGAGAATCCGGCCACCACGGAGCGACTCGCGTACGTGGCCAACGGCACGGCCGCTGACGTGGACATTGCCGTGGCCAGCGGCCAGCGTGCTTTCAAGGAAGGCGCATGGGCCAAGGCGTCTACGGCCGAACGTGCCAACGTACTGAACGCCATTGCCGCTGCGCTACGCAAGCGTATCCCGGAGTTCGCCGAGAAGGAGAGTCTGCAGACTGGCCGCCCAATCCGCGAGATGCGCGCGCAACTCGGCCGCATCCCGGAGTGGTTCGAGTACTTTGCGGCGCTCACACGCACGGCAGAAGGCACGGTGCCGCCTTTCTCCGGTGCGTACGTGAACTACGTGCAGCGTCTACCTCTGGGAACCGTTGGACTGGTACGATCGCAATTGATGCAGACAGGTATTGCATGCTATTGTGGCTGTTCTCACGCGTGTGTTCTTGCGCTGTTGCTGATGGTAGATCACGCCGTGGAACCACCCACTGCTGATCGCCGTGAAGAAGCTCGCTCCTGCGCTCGCTGCTGGCAACTCGGTGGTAGTAAAGCCCTCGGAGTTGGCGCCGCTCACGGTTCTGCAGCTTGCCGAGCTCTGCCATGAGGCAGGGCTCCCTGCCGGTGTGTTCAACTGCGTTCCCGGACTGGGCGCTGTCACGGGCCAAGCGCTTTCGGAGCACAAGGCGATCAAGAAGATCGACTTCACCGGCGGTACTTCCACGGGGAGACGCGTGGCTGCAGCGGCAGGAGGCAACCTCGCCAGCACCACCATGGAGCTCGGTGGCAAGGCGCCACTTGTGGTTTTCGACGACGTGGATGTGGACGAAGTGGTGAATGGAGCGGCCTTCGCATGCTTCATTGCGAGTGGCCAGACGTGTGTTACCGGTGCACGTCTCATTGTCCACGAGAGCATCTTCGAGGAACTTGTGGACAAGCTCGTGGCCAAGGTGGAATCCATCCGTCTGGGTGACCCCATGAGTGACCGCACACAGATGGGAACGATCATCAACGAGACGCACTTGCTGCGTATCCAAGGGATGGTGGATCGTGCCAAGGAGGCTGGTGCTACTATTCGCTGCGGTGGTCGTCGTGCGCCGGACCTAAAGGTACGTTGGGAATCCCAATCTGCAGTATGCATGTCTGCGATACAGATCCTATTGCGTTGTAGTTCTAACTTGGAGGATGGATGGATGCAGGGATACTTCTTCGAGCCGACGGTGATCACGGACGTCACCTCGGACATGGAAATCGTGCAGGATGAAGTCTTTGGGCCTGTTGTTGCCGCATACTCCTTCAAGGTGCGGTCTTGCTGAATCATGTCGGTGAGTCGCTATCCTGGTATGCAGATATCTCACGTCTTCCATGCTGACCTATGATCAGGATGAGGGGGAGGCTGTGCGTCTGGCGAACGACTCGCCTTTCGGTCTGGGTGCTGCCGTGTGGACGAACAACATCAAACGGGGCCACCGTGTGGCACACAACCTGGAAGCTGGCATCATTTGGCTGAATGACCACCACCGCAACGATCCCTCGAGCCCGTGGGGAGGCGTCAAGGACAGCGGCATGGGGTAAGTCAGCATCATCGTGCACCTCCAGTGATACAACTCCCTTCTGTCGTTGCGAAAGTTCTCACGCTTGGCATTACTTTTGTGGATGTATAGGCGCGAGAATGGTCTGGAGGCATACCGAGCGTACACTCAAGCCAAGAGTGTGATGGTGGGCTTCGAGGAGCAGAAGTTCGACTGGTTCGTCGACGAAAAGGTTCGCTACGGCTAAGCAGCTTATCCAGCTAACTGCTTGTTTATCTCCCAGTGAAGTCCGCTATCAAACCTAAGCAAGAAAGCGAGCACAGAGCAAGTGTAATGCATTGTTGCTGATCACTGTCTCTAGCTGGTGTTCATTTCGGAGAGGGGGAGATCGAATCTCACTTAGAGCTTCCCGTCGTATCCGAGGAAAAGTGCAGTCGAAAAATCGACCATGGCGTCCTGCAGACGCTTCTGCTGCGCGACAATCTTGCCACGTGCAAGATAAAACTCCTTCTGCGATGGCAGCTCCTCAATGGCGCGTTTGAAGTGGTGTTCCGCTCCAGCAATGTCTTTTTGACGTGCAAGTGCCACTGCTTTGTTAGCGAACGCGTAGCTGCAGTGCGGTAGCAGCTCGATGGCAGCGTCAAAGTGCGTAAGCGCAGCAGAGAGTTTGCTACGACACATGTACGCTACACCCAAGTTGAGGTGCGCCACACCTGAAGACGGATCCAGATCAAGAGCACGCGCGAGCTCAGCAGTGCTCTCGGTGTATTTGCCTTCGCGGAGGCTGAGCGTACCCAGACACACGTGGACATGTGCGGACAATGGGTCAAAGTGCATAGCGTCGGTGAAATCCTGACGCGCACGCACGAACTCCCCCAGTTTCTCCAGCATGACGCCACGATTCAGCATGTACAGCGCGAGCACCTGTTCGTGTGAGCCTGTAAGAAGAACCTCCGGTACGTCGTCTTCTCCTTCTTTGGTCAGCGCAGATGGCTTGGTTGGACTCACAGCCACTCTGGTCGGGCGAGCTCCACCTCGACTGAGCGTCTTGCGTTCTAGCGCGTTGCGGCGGATGGAGCCGCTTGTGAAGGCGTAGAAGATGTTTTCAAGCGCCGAGGACGAGTCAATGCACGCGCGGATGGCAGTGTCCATACAAGCCACCGCATCCACCACAGCCGTATGGCCAGGAAGCTGGAAGAGAGCGAGCGCCTTGATCTCTCGACACATGTGGTTGAGTGGATGTGCGCGTGATATAGCGTCGCATTGGGCGATGGCAGCCCCCAAGGCGTTCTCCTTCCGCAGACAATTGGCCAAGTTGAGCCTCACATCAGCATTGGACGGGTGGAGCCGCACGGCACGCAGGTAGAACCGCCGTGCACGCTGAAGATAAGCCGCATACTGAGCTTCTTCGAGGTGTCCCTCGCTTCTAGTGGCCAGATTGAAGTGCGCGTTGCCACTATCGACGTATGTATCTCGACCCAGACGTCCATAGGCGGCGAAGTGCATCGCCGCGTCCTCGTAACGCCCGAGCTGCAATAAAGCAAATCCCAGCGCACCGTGGAGTTCGTCATCGTCTGGGGCACTTTGCTGTACTTCTTCCAGGTCCTGGAGCGCGCCGTGGAAGTATCCAAGTTGACAACGCACGATGGCGCGATTGCGATGTGCCGCAACGTCACGTCCGCGACCTACAAGAGCGATACTCTGGTTGTACGAACGTTCGGCCTGCGCCCAAAGCCCGAGCTTTTGGTACGCCACGCCACGATTGAAGAACGCACACGCACGTACGCCAGCGGTCACTGCGACTTCGCACTTGATCGCCTTGTCAAAGTCATCGATAGCAGCAGCGTAAGCGGCGAACTGACACTTGAGAACACCCAGACTCACGTGCGCCCGTGCACACTTGGGTTGGCGTTCGATGGCGCTCTCCAAGTCACGGAAGGCGCGATCGAACTCTTCTCCAAGCACGTTCAATTCGGCGCGATCCACGTACGCGTCTGCGAGTAGCGGCTCCAGTCGGATACACCTGGACAAGTCCGTAGCGCTGCCCACGAAGAACTGCTTCATCATCTTCCGTACCAGTGTTTCATCCTGCATGGCTTCCAGACCCAGCAGCTTCTCCAACTCCCGTGGTGCTATACAAGATGCAAACGGCGAGCTTCGAGCACCTTGCGTAGATCCTGCGACTGAAGCCGATGAAGACGCAAAGTTCAGTCGGAAAGCTGCTCTCCAGTGCTGATACAGCTGCAGTTGGACAACACCGCGCTCGTAGCACACGCGGCCTTCTTTGGGTGCCAAGGCCAGTGCCTTATCGTACTCAGCCATGGCTTGAGTCAGTTCGCCCACAGACACAAGCAACTGTGCGCGACGCACGTAGCCACGGAAGCTAGACGGGTCGAGGCTCACCACCTTCTCACTCACACGAAGCGAGTTCTCTGTGTCTCCAAGTGAGTGGAGTGACTCCGAGAGCAGCACAAGGTTCTCACTGCTCGGATTCTCCGCCACGGCCTGCTCAAAGGCCCGCACGGCGCTCTGGAAGCGCGAAAGCAGCTGGAACGCACGGCCACAGAGCAGCAATGCACGTTTGTTGCTGTCTCCAGCCTTGGGCTTGCCACCAGCTCTTGGCGTTTTCACCTCTGCTGTCTTCACAGGCTCCGCAGTCGCACTATCTTGCTCCATGAAGAGGATGAAGCTGTAGAGTGCCGGGCGCGCCATCTTGAGCTGCAACTGGAGCCTTCCACGCAGCAGATGCGCCCACCGATCATCGGGTTGAGCTCTTGTGAGCCGCGTGTAGTCACAAAGTGCAGCTGCCGTGTTTCCTTGGCGTGTGTAGGCCTCGCCACGTAGGTATAACGCGCGCGAGAGACTCGCATCGTTGGCCAGTGCACTGGAGCACGCCTTGACACACTCACCGCAGTCGTGATAGTGGTTCAAATACACAAGCGCAATCTGCAGCCAGACCTCGGACAATGTCGGGTCTGTAGCCACAGCGGCCTTGAAGTCCTGCAGCGCGTTATTGAAACGCAGATCTCGTAGATGCAGGGCGCCACGCACTGTGTAAGCGCCCGCGATGGTTGGATCCAGTGCAAGACACCGTGAGAGGTGCTGCATGTTGTTGGCGTGGTGTGCAGCAGCCGCTTCAGCGTCTTTCGGGGACACAACGCCTCCACCGCTGTTGTCTTTGGCCTGTATTAGCGTGGCAAAGGCCCCACGATAAAAATGCGCGACTGGATAGTGATACTCCATGACCACCGCGTGGTCAAAGTCCTCCAGTGCGTTGTGCTTGTCATTTGACAAGACATAGAGCCGACCGCGCTGCGCATGGATAGCGGCGACCAGCAGTTCACGCTCTAATGTGGACAACGAGTGGTTAGTCGAGGAAGCCGGCGGCGAGCCCAGTCCGCTGTTGTTTGGAGTTCGCGGCTTCCTGCTAGCACTGCTGCTCGGATCCAATACCAGCATATGCAACAGCCGCGTCAGGTTCTGCGTCATTTGGCGCAGCACAGTCACGTCGCCGGAATACTCGAGCAATCTCACAGTAAGGTCTCCCACGGTTTCCACCACTTCCACGAGTGTGCAGCCCTTGTGCAGCGCGTTCACATAGTCTTGGATGATGGCTGCCAGTAGCTCTTCGTAGCGCATGCTCTCCCAGTGATACACGAGGCTTTGCTCTTCACCTTCAATGGCTCGGAGACGTAACGTCGCGCGGTCATAGTAGGCTCGCCAGCAGCTTCGGTCCAGCACCAGCACCGTCGTCAGATCTTGTAGTGCTGCCGCAACAGCACGTCTTCGGTGGAAGATATCGGCACGAAGCAGCAACGCGTCAGTGGACTGCGGGTGCAGTGCCAGCGCACGGTTCACGTCAGCCAACGCGTTGTCAGCATCGTCCGTCTTGCTGTACAGACACGCGCGCAGCAAGAGGAGGCGATGGTCTTCTGGACGCAGTTGCACGGCGTGGCTCAAGTCCTTGATGGCCTGCGTCCATAGCCCCAGGCGACGGCAACAGCGAGCTCTCAGTAGCGCTGCCAGGATGAACTCGCGGTCGATTACCACGCAAGCTGAGGCCAGTAGGATGGCACGTTTCCAGTCTTTCTCTGTCTCTGCCAACAGCGCCGAGAGGAAGAGTTCATCCACTGTCATGTGCTGGTCACCTTCTTTCAAGTAGACTGCCAGCGCCTCCACAAGCTCCGGCTCCATCGCTTTGACAGGCGGTCGGTAGCTAGTCGAGCCTGAGCTGGAGCTGCCACCACCGAGATGACGCTCGGTCTCCCGACTGCTACCTCTGGACGAGCCTGGGCGACGCTGCAGATTGGTGTCGTCGCGCAGAGCTACCTCGGTGTGGTTGATCACTGACATTTCCTGGCGTAAGAAAGCCTTGACGGCGCGTTTAGCGATCACATGACGGCAGATTCGCATCAAGTGCGCTGACGTTGGGTCCAACTTGGCGCGTAGCGGGGGCGCAACTTCTGAATCATTGCTCTCATCGCCTTCTAAAAAATTGGAGCCTCGTCGTCGGGAGGCCCTCTCCTTAGGCTCGTTGAGCTTCTGACCTTCGCCGATTGTTCTCAGCGAAGCCCCCTTTGAGGTTGTCGGGCTCGACAGCACAGGGACACTTGCACCAGACAGCAGTCGCATGCGTTGTGCCGTCTGGTTGATAGCTTTATCCACTGACGATAGGCGGCGCAGCAACGACGACGATCCTCCAACTCCGTCAGTATCTACTCGAACAGACTCCACGCGCTCAAGTGAACCTTTCCGGCCTCCTCTTGCAAGCGATAGCGGTGGAACGCTCCTCCCAAGGACTCGACTGCTGCCTTCTGCACGCATTGATACGCGGAGAACCTGGTGCTCCGTCTCGCGGAGCTTCCGTGCGATGTTGCTCACGTGCAGATACTTGCGCAGGACGGTGCCGCGAAGCACGTGCTGCATGAGTACACGCTGCTGTGGCTGCTGACCACCTCGTCCACCTCCAGTCTTCCGAAGTACGATGGGTGCTGCCAGTGAGTCATCCACAGATGCTGGTCTTGCAGGCTCCGCTTCAGCTTCAGCTTCCTTTGCGGCTTCTTGAATGGAAGGCGTTAGCGGTGGTGTCATTGGTAACGACGATGGCATTGATAGACTCGTGTTCGCTTCATCGTGCTCTTGCTGCGGCTGGAGTTGCTGCTGCCTCTCTTCTTCTTGTTTCTCTGCTGCGGACAGATCTGCAACTGTTGCACTAGGTGCTGGCGTCTGAAGAGGATCAAGTGGTGCACCGGTTGCTGTTGGCACTACAGGTGCCGACGGAAGAGACTGCGGAGGCTCTTCTTCCGTGGCGACTCTCGCTGTTTCGGCCCTTTGGAGCGTTGGAGGTACCATTTCGACCTTAATTTCAAACTCGTCGGGCTCATTGAGCTTCTCCCCCTCCACGTGGCTATGCAGGAGGATCGGGGTAGTCAGCCTCGAATGATCCAGCTCAAGCATTGACGACACAGTTGGCGTAGCTGGTGTGGATGGCATGGATACAGTCCCCGGCCTCGACGGTGTTGAACTGGATGGCGTTGACCGCGGGGGAGAGAGCTCCGGTCCGTCAAAGAGGAAGCTGATGTTTCCCGGCGTGGCTGGAGCCTCGATGGAGGCGACGCTATTCTGTTTCCATGGGGTCACAGATCCAGCCGTACCAGACTCTTTATCGCACTCTCCGGGTCGTCCACGACTGGAGATCGGAGTCGACACAACTGCCTCGTTGCCTCGCGAGACAGGAGCCAGCGTCTCCGCAACTTTCCAACTGCTTTGACGCCTTTGTACTTGCGGAGACGGCGAGGCAGGGATACGCGACGCTGGCGACTTGATCTGGGGTTGAGTCGGCAGCGGCTTCATTGAGCCGGGCCGAAGTGGCGTCCAGCGAAAGTACTTGGGTGTCTTGGAAGGCACTGGGATGTACTGCTTCTTCGCGGGCCTCGGACTACGAACTAGAGGAAGCGCACCAGCAGGCAGCACGGGCTCTCCATCTCGCGTCTGGTTCTCATCTGTGTCGCTTTGGCGCTCGCAGGACTCGTTGTCGTCTAGCACGCGTTGCAAGCTGCGATGCTTATGCTGCAACCTTGAACTCTCCTCTTGGGTGACAATGCCGAGTGGAGGGCGTTGCTTCGTCGGCTGGACGTTGAATAGCAGGGGACGCCGGAGCTCGTGGGTCATCGCCGAAGGCGAAAAGCTCCACTCGGCTTGGACTGCACTCACCACTCGGCTGCAGGACGATGCATTGATTATCGTCCGAAACAAAACGGAGAGTCCCCGACGCTTTGGCAGAGATCGTTATTATTAGGTCCTAAGTTCTATTCACCGCTTCTCTCCAAAGAGCCACGCAATATCCAGGACTTTCGACTTGGGATGCAGGGCTTCTTGCCTTTGAAGACCCGCGTCGGTCACCTGGGTGGAGATTTTCTCGTCACCACGAGTTCTCTGTGAGAACTTTTTTTGTCTTCCGTCAGCGCCGGAACTCGACAGGACGGGGTTGGTCGCCAAGTGCGCACTTGAGAAGCTCGAGGATGTTGATGGCCACGTTCACGTCGCGGTCCCAGTATTTCGCCTCGCACTTCTTGTTTGTGCAAACACGCACACCATGGCACTTTGTCTTCTTCACCTCGCACGCTCGTGCACGGTACGTCATTCTCCCCTTGCGGCGCCTGCGCCTGGGGAGCGCCTGCTCCAAGTCGTAGAACGCGGGCGAAAGCTCGCAGTGGCACGTCGAGCAGAGCTTGCTCGTCCTGAACTCGTCCATGGAAACCACTGTCGCGCGCTTCGCCAGCGCCTGGCGCAGCCCCTTCACCGGACTGCTCGCGTGCCCCTTGATGTCCGACCGCCGACTCCAGTCGCCGTACGCCACGCACGTGTTGGCGAAGCTCACCTCGGGCACGATGCGTCTCGCCAGCGCGGTCACCGCCACTCGGGCGCGGTGCTTGTTCGTGAACTTGTGCTTGAGAAACGGCTTCTCCTGGCAGAACTTCAGCAGAAAGTCCAGGTGCTCCCAGAAGTACCCCAGCCGCTCCAGGTACAGCGTGTACGAGCCCGTCTTGAACGAAGGCATCTCCCTCACCACCTCGCCGTACCGCGGGTGCCGGTCTTTCACACCCTCGATCCACGCGCGGTGATGGCGGAAGCCAGCCATATGCCGGTACTCCTTGGCGCGAGCGGAGATGACATCCCGCTTGCTCTTGCGCTTCCGACGCTGCCCTCGCCTCGCGCGACGCCGGACTCGCGCCGGGCGACTGTCCACGCGCACCGCAGTGGCCACCGACCGCATCCCCGGATCCAGACCGATCAGCACCTTGGGCTTGAACCTTGGCGGGAACGTGGGGTCGTGCGTCTTCGGCTTCGGCTTCCTGTCTTTCTTGGGCAGGAACTTCTCGGCCTTCTCCTCCTTCAGCGCTTGCTCCTCGGCCGTCAGCGGACGAAACAGCAACACCGACGCGCCGTACCCATCGCTCGTGATCTGGTTTGCGAACAGGTGGCTGGCGTGATCGTACTTCGCCTCCACGCTGAGTTCTCGAAAGGCTGCCTTGTCGATGCTCGAGTCCAGCCGCTGGGTCTCGAACTTGTCCACCGAGAACGCCCTGCGCATCACAGTCCAGCGAGCTTGCTGAAATGCCGGAATTGTTTGAGGGAGCGAGAGACCCCACTTCTTGGTCATGTTCACGCCCTTGGACTCTGCAATGCGCTTGCAAAAGCCAGCGAGCGTGGTGCCGTTGAGCTTGACGTGTGCGGCGGAGAACGAGGTGGAGACCGGGAAGAGAGAGAACGCGCGCACTCCCTTCTCATTTGGGATCGCAGCCATGCGCGCCTCGACTCCCTTCTGGATCTGCCACAGCAGCCGGATGTAAAACTCGATACGATCGTTCATCGTGATGCGGTTCGGCCAAGGGATCCACTTCTCGCTCCAAGCGCCTCCGTCCTTCACGAGAATCTTGCGCACTTCGGGGGTCTCCGGGTACTCGGGCGCACGCGTGTGGTAGCACTCGTCCACGATCTGGCCTGCCTGCTCATTGTTCTTGTTGTACGCGAGCTTGACGAACAGCACCAGTCGCTTGCGAAAGTGTTCGCGCAGCATCACGCCGGCGTTCACTACCATCTGAACTCGAAGATCTCTCTTGGATTCGCTGAGCTCTGGGAGATCTGGGATGCCTGCACATGACGCTTGTCCTCGTTCTCGACGGTAGATCGTGATTGTCTTCCACAGCTCCGGATTCTTCTGTTCGATCTTGTCCGAGTGGGATGTGGGAGCCACGCCAGCGCACACGTGGTCGAAGAACGTCTGGTCGTACTTTGGCAGCGCGATGTCGTTCTCGAGGCAGCGCAGCGTGTGCAAGTTGACCAAATTCCAGGCCTCCAGCTGCACATGCTTTATGACGACTGCGGTACGACGGATCTCCGCGCGCAGATCCGGGTCCGGGCACACGGTCTTCAGTTTGCAGGGCACGCTGCAGTAGCCCTTGCCCACCTTGAACACTTCCTCTTTCAGCGTTCCCTGAGACTTCGTGCGCGCGGTCTTTTTGGTCTGAGTGCGCTCCTGGGTGGGCTCGCTCGACTCGCTGACCTTCTTCGAGCGCTTGACCAGCTTGCGCTGGTCTCGCAGGAACCGCGCGCCGTCCGTCAGCGTGCTCGTGTTGCGCTCACAGAAGAAGGCCGCCACCGCCTCGCTCTGCTCCGTGCCCAGCTTCCGTCTGTGCGATCAGTCCAATGGTCGGGCAGCAAGAGGCACGCCGGTCAACCATCGCTGGACGGTTCGGACACAGACAGCGAGCGCCTCGGCGATCCGCCGGAGTGTGTGTCCCTGCGCGCGCATGCGGGCATCGCGAGATTTTATAAAATAAAAAAGTTTTCAGTGGTGACATTCTCACTGAAAGCTCTCGCATGCTTACCAGAGTGAAGGTGCAACCGCGCGCTACGCGCAGTATGGCTGTCATTCCCCAAGAAGCAGCAAGAGCAGCCCAAGCAGAACCCGAAGCAGCAGGATGTGGCGTCGCGCGCTGTCTTCCTCCCGTTTCCCACGCGCATCGAGGCCCCAAGAGGCACTCACCCATATTGCTTTAGCCGACGCGAACTCGGCGTGCACATTTACAATCGAGTATTGAATCGGTCGCCACCACAATGCCACGAGTGTCCACGTGCGGTGCTCGGTTAGCAATATCTATTATACACGGCCAGCGAACCGCATACGGGGAGGAAGCAAGGAGGGGCAGAGTAGGAGCAAGTGGCGCACTGGATCGACAACAGAACGTTAGACTGTTTGGACTTCACCGTCCTCCTGGCCACGACCACTGCCAAGCCTCTCGCCACATCCATCATCATCTTCTTCTGTTTTGTTTTCCAAAGCATCGTCCATCAGAGCCACTCGGACGATTATCTCAGGTCCGAGTTGTTAAGCTTCTCCTGTAAGTTGGCCAGGCATTGGCACTACCACACAAACACAACCAGAGCAGTCGTCAAGCACACAGCCACAACGCAACACCAACACAAGGCCAGACACCCTCAGTACAGGCAGCAGTCTCTCACCTGCCATGGCGCTAGTCGGTGCGTCGAATCATAGCGCTTGCAGGCGGTCTCCAGGATCTGTGGCGACCACTTGCTGCACGCCTTGAGCAGACTTGACAGGAAGAGATCCATGTCACTCGCGCAGTGCTGCTCGCCCATCTGCTCCGCGAATCGGTTCAGCATCATCTCCGCGCCAGCCATGTCTGTTTGTCCCAAGCGACAAAGCACAGCGTTCCCATACGCTTCGTTCGCCATCTCCAGCTGACCGTCCACACGCTGAATGTCTCCTGCGGCCTCAAAGCAGCCTTCCGCCTCCGGCCACATCCACGCATCAGCGTACACGCGCGCTGCACGCAGACCGTGCTCCGCAGCATTGTGCACGCTACCACCAGCTTCAGATATGTTCTTGGCCTGCACGTACAGCTGTGCTAGGCGATCAGCGAAGGGCGGCTTCTTGCATTCCAATGGGAACCGGCGCTTCAGTCGCATGGACAGCTCGGCCAGTCCCCGCGCAGCTTCGTCGAAGTATCCGCTGGATGACAGTTCTTCGCAAACGCTCTGGACCTTGGCGATCAGTGCACGCTGACTATCTGGAGATGTGGCCTTGCTGCTGCCTACAGTGGCGTCTTCCAGCGCGCAGAAAGCTGCCTCCAGCTCGTAGTTTCCACGTGCGAGTGTGGAGCCGGCGAGTTGCGCCGCCTCCAAGAAGAACTGCGCCGCCTGCTTCCAGTCCTTACGCACTTTGCACTGCATTGCCTTGGCGCGCACGGTACGGTCCGATACTGCTGCAGACTCGTCGCTCTGGAAGCCACTGGCCATACCGGTCGAACGCGACGACTCCACGTGTCGTCGTCGAAGAGAAGCTCTGTCAGCAGGTGTCGAGCCAGTGGTGGACCGCATCATGTAGCGCTCGATACTGGACATGACACCGCCGCGAGAGAACTTGACCACCCATGGCGCACGGCAGAGCGCGGCGACGGTCTCATTGCTGCCGTCCGCCCAGCGCCACGTGCCGAAACAGCCGAACGCGTACCGCTCCAGAGACGGCACGAAGACCACGCTGAAGAAGAGCACGTTATGGAAGCGCCAGGTGAGTTCTTCGTTGCATACTAGCGCCTTGGCCGTCTTGTACATGGCCGAGAACCATTGCGAGACACCTGCGGACGCGTCCGGAACGCGTTCCGAGAGGTCCTGACTGTTGACCCAGAAGGCGAAGGACTGGTCCGACGGGTTAGTGGCGGCTGCAGCCAGCAGTACGGCCACCACAAGCACCGCCAGACGCAATAGCGACGCTACTAGCACGGGCAGTACTGCCATCGTGAGAAACATCCCAAACACTGCCGCAAAAACGCATGCCATCGACGCCACGTCAGTGCCAAAGCGTCGCTTTCCGCTGCTGATTGCTCAGGTTCTCGGGCACGCGAGGCGCCCGTGGAAGTCGGAGAGCGTGCGTACCGACGAGGAAGAGCGCATTGTTGGCCGACACGCTAGCGGGCGGCGCTGCGGGAGGCGCGGGCGGCGCCGGAGCCGGGGTCCCCCACATGAGATCCTAGGAGCGCGGCGTGCGTGCACGTCTTGCACTGAGGGCTCAGTGGGAAATGGCTCAAAA
>JAADYK010000245.1:0-27361 GCA_023338225.1 Halophytophthora batemanensis
GCACCTACTCTCGAATCCCCAAGCACGTGGACGATGTTGAAGCTGGCAGTCGTCGTGTTGGCGGTCGTCGCCATGACCGTCGCCGCGTCCACACTGCCCGTAAAGATGAAAAGGAGCAATCCACTGCTGGACCTGCTTGTCAACGGAGCGCGCGTCCGCCTTATCCTGAGCGCAGGTGCGTCCCAGAAGCAGGAGTGACTTCAGCTGGAGGGTCTTATCCCCAATTGCTGTCCACGCCTGACGCTGCATTCCGTGCTGTCCCTACGCTGCGCATGCAGAGCTAGACGGGATCCTCGTGTGCAGCAACGCCAACACTTCACGACAAGACTGGGGCATCAACG
This sequence comes from Halophytophthora batemanensis, assembly GCA_023338225.1. NCBI lineage: Eukaryota > Oomycota > Peronosporomycetes > Peronosporales > Peronosporaceae > Halophytophthora > Halophytophthora batemanensis. The sequence continues at coordinate 342 of JAADYK010000245.1, forward strand.
ACGCCGAGTTTGGTGCGACAGCAAGAGTCGAAAGCCTTTGTAATGCCCCGCATTCTCATCCTTGTCTGGCTTGCTAACAACGTGTAGATAACGCGCGGAGACGACTGCGATACGAGCTGCACTCAATTGAACCAGAGGTCACAGAGAGAGACGTGGAGGTGCCTGTCCTCGATTTCACTGGGCGTATGTCTCTCGGCTTCTTCACGCTTGGCAACCAGTCGCTCAGGCTTGTGGCGGTCGAGTATTTCCTCGGCAGTTCGGAGGCCGACGGGTTCATTGGTGTCAGCTTCTCCTTCCACCCCAATCAGTCGTCACTATGGGAGATCATTCAGCAGGCCACGGACGACGTCACTAGCTACACATATCACGGCGGTAGCAGCACGGAGGATGAACCCGGGGCAGCGATGCTCGACGATCACGGACCTTTCCAGCCGATGGACGTGGAGGAAGATTTGGTCGCGGCTACTGATACGTTCAAGTACGTCTGGAGCGAGCCCCAGATCATGATGATAGATACTGACGGACAGTTCAACGTGGAGGGCATCTCTTTTCCCAGTAAGTCATGCGAGACTTGCTTTTCGTGTTGTCAAGTGGCTGGTGAGCTCATGCCTTAGTTGATACTGACGTGCCGTGCAGTTCACGACGTCTTCTTCCAGTGCAGTCACCCTGAAAGTGAGGCCAAATCCGCATCGAACCAAGATAACGAAGACTCGCAACCTGTGCTGGTCTTTGGCGAGCATTCGGGGATCTGGCACGTCGTCGTGGACTTCAACTACCCATGCCTCGTGCTTCCAACAGAGTTCTACGACGTCGTAAGGACAGTTGTATCCATGCCACCTTCATCGTCCACATTGGACAGTCCAACGCTAAGTAGTCGTCTGTTGGGTCTTGTCTGGATGCAGCTAGCAGGTTGGGTTGGACTCACGCACGACCCACAGCGCGGGCTTTCGGAAATCCCAATGACGGCTGCAGATCTGCCGGAGCTGGTCTTCTCACTTTCGCACAGTGGCGATCAGCTCATACTACCACTACGCGCTCTCGCTCTCCCTGAACTGACGACGAATGCAACAACCGCCAGCGTCCTGTGCATCCAGCGGTCCGAGTCCATTCTGCAGGAGGGCACGGCGTCACTGTCTGCACACGCAGAAACAGGAGTGATGGCCAAGAGATCTTCGAGCCGACGAGGCATGCACAGCGGTCTGGGACTGTCTGTTCTCAATATGCTGGATGTGCCTGTCGTGTTTGGCACCATGGTGCTGAATGCACTTGGCTCGGTCAAGTTTGACGGCGCCACAAAGCGTACAGGGATCCGTACGACCGCAGGATGGACCTCAACGGACACAGCGAGACAAACGGCTGCTTGTCTTGCTCCAGTCTCGTGCACGGGCCACCAGCACTACATCGCAGCCACAAACGTTTGCCAAGGTAAACCATCACGACCAACTCAGCATCAGTCACTGAAGATAAACTCTTCCACCAGCTTGACGCACCATTTATACTGTTTTCATTGCCGACAGATCCAGATTGCTCGCGCTATTACTTCCACCACTTCGAAGACGCCACCAAGACCTGTGTCATTGTACGCAGCATGTTGGGGGTCATCTATGATCGATCTTCGTGTTACCTAGCACCAGGCCTCCTTGGCTCGCCTAACTCCGTCTTACTGATTCATGTCCTCCTTTCTCTGCTTGTTTGGTGCTAGGAGCCACACTGGCTGCGCGTGCTGGCTGTGACCACAGCTCTCTTCGTTGCAGCAGAGCTCTTCTTCTCCTTTTCCTTCCGACGATTCGTGTTCCAGTCCCAGCAATCCACCGCAGAGAGTCCCAGACGAAGCTCCATGTAGCTATCTCCCAGCGTCTCTTCTTTCGGCACACGAGCCAGCTATTGTGACTAAGCACCACACACCAACAAGAGAGCTCATGACACACTTCGCGCTCTAAGACCTGCCGAGACTGAAGCCTGGCCGGCCGATGGCAACCTGTGTCTTCTTCTTGGCCGTGATGACCTTGGCGTCACCTCGTCGAGGCTTTTTCGCCTTTGCAGCCCCAGGCGCAGCGCCTAAAGCGCTCGACCCAGAACTGGGTGACTCGGAGCTTTTGCTTTCAGCCGGTGCGTCACTGCTTGGAGTCTGCCAATTCACCTGCACGCTGCTGCTCTGCTTCATGAGTTCACGAACGGCCACCGTGGCGTCGGAGCCGTAATCCAGATCAAATTCCAGCACCAGCGCACGCTGTGCCTCCTTCTCCTCCTTGGTCGCCTCCTCGCTCTTCTCCAGCGTCGAGTCCTGTCGCTTGCTGCTCGATGACAACCCTCCCGATTGTGCCAGTAAGAGATCCACGTCATTTGGGATCAACGGCTTTGTCGGATCTTCGTAGTTCTCGAGTCGGAACGACACGCGACGTGGTTTCTTCACCACGTGACGGTACGAGCCGTCCAAATGGTAGAGATAGCTGCCGTCTGGACCGAACTGCGCCGCCATGTCGATACTGTCTGTGGCTAGGATCTTCTGGTAAGCTGCACCCACAGCATTCTCAGGGTACTTGACTGCGTGGCCAGGTACAGGCAGCACCACGTCTTCGATCGAGTATTGGCCCACGTTGGCTTCTGTGAGTACCATGACCGCTGGAGGCTTGAATTTCTTGTCCTTCTTCTCTCGTTTCTGCCGTTTCCTCGCGGGTTCAGCGCTCTCGTCCGTCTCTTTCTTCTCCTTCTCCGTGCGTTGGACAAGCACGAGATCCCCCACAAGCGCCTCCGTAGCCGACAATTTGCCAACCCGCAAGCTGGCCATCTCGTTCCAGACAAAGTTCTGGTAGGCCTCAACGTAGGCAGCCCGCAGCGCCTTGGGGATGTTCCGGAAGGCCATCTCGTACGCTTCAATGCCGTGTTGTTGCAGTCCTTCCAGGACAGCGCGCTCAGGCACCAGGTACGGTGGTAGCATGCGGAGTGCTGCAGCCACGTCTTTGTGCCGGCGGAAGTGTTCCCGTGCGGCGCGGATCTTGCTAGCCTCCCCGTCTTGAGGACGTAGCAGTAGTAGCCCCGCCAACTTGAAGTCCTTGCGCAGCATGGCACGTCCCAATAAATGGTACGACGTGCTGGCGTTGCCAAAGCGCTGCAGCCCGAAGAAGTTAATGAAGCCGTACGTCTCCCAGCTCTTCACCGCTTCACGAACATCCTTCTCGGATAGTTCACGCTCGTCTGTGGGTAGTGAGCGAATCACCATTGATACACGGTTGCCAGCACAGTCCCCGAGGCGTAGTTTATGTGCCACATAGCGTAGATCTCCCACGAGATACTGCTGTTCGTCCAGACGGCGAGATCCTCCCGGACGCAAAATGAGCTGTGCGCGCTCCTTGGGCACGCGGTAGACCGTGCACAGCTGCGTGGTGATGCCACGCTTGTCCTTGGCGTCTGCGTACGAGAAGAGATTGGGCGAGAGCTTGAGCATGGACGCTAGCTGGCTGATCACGGACGCCGTGTCCTTGTTGCGCTTGTACAGCGTGAACTGCAAGAAATCGGCTGAAAAATGCAAGCCGAAGCAGAGAAGCAACGTGTTAGCCGCTGCACCCACCACTCAAGACAGCAGTAACACCAATACCAGCACAAATGCAACAGCAAGAGAGACTTACGTTGCCCCACGGGCCAATCTCGACGGCTGTCACGCTCTCCAGGCAGCAAACGCACGGCGAACGTCGGTCGCACACGGATAATGGACGTGTCGCTACCAATACTGAGCGTGTCGGCCACAATGCGCGTCTTGCCGTAGCGTCGCATGGTCTCGTGGATGAAGACGCGGTCGCTCTTCTCGTTAAGCCCGCCCAGATAGAAGGTGAGCCCGTCCGCAGCTGCGGCGGCCGCCGCTGCACCAGCGTTATTGGTGGCGGCTCCGGTCTGCTTGGCCTCTTTGCGCTGCGCCTCGAATTCCGTCCGCGCGGCCTCCACTTTATCCAGGAACTGCTCGAACTCGAGGCCTTTCTTGGCGCCGATTTCACGCGTCACGAGCGCTACAAGCTGGCGCAGGTGGTAGGCTTCTTGCGCCGCGAGCCCCAACTTACTGTTCTTAGCCGCCACACGCTGCAGCTTGCGCGTCAGCTCCCGTACAGCGGGCATGATGTCCGTCTTAGCAGTGGCAGTGGCAGGGGCAGGGACAGTGGCAGGCGTGTCGGTCGAAGTGGTTTCATGCGCGTCCTTCGGGTCCGAGTCCACGACATCGTTGTCTTTGGACGGCAAGACGCCTGTGGCAAAGTCCAGCACACGTTCCTGGAAGACCACGTGCGCGCTCTTGCTCTTCTTGGCCACACTAGAGAGCACCACGGGCTGAGCTGAACGCGGTGCCAACTCGTGCACCACAAAGTCCGAGATGCGCTGCTTGATGGTTCCCGGGAACCCACGCTGCTGCGTGCGTAGGAAGCCGTTGATGCCAGCCACCTCTTCGGCAATGCTGATGCTTTCGTGATCCGTGTAGCCTTCGCCCTTGTACCAGGCGGCCTGTCGCGGGCCAAAGGAGCCGCCGCGCCCGCTGCCTCGCCGGAACTTGCGTCCGCCGTGTTCCGCTTGGCGTCTGCTGCCGTGATGGCCGTGCGTAGGTCGTCGAGACTCCATCGCGACCGAGCGATGGTCCTCCGCAGCGGTAGGAGTCGTGTCCGAGCGCTGGGGGGCCTGCAGAGGCGGTAGAGAGCCAGGAAAGCGAGCACGAGCGCCTTGGAGCGGAGCTGCTGGCAAATGCACTCGGTGGCTGGCTGGAAGATGGCGGCCAAATCGCTATGATGTATTTGAGGGCGTACACGACATTACTACTGACAGGTTATCAATTGTACGAGGTCCCCAGCACACTGATTTGTGCTAATGTGCGCATTTGGTGAGTTGATGCAGGAGCAGCAGCCAATACGAAAGCCAAGTGCAGGCCGGAGTTTGAATGTGGATCTCTGGACGAGAGACGTTCGCTTGGATCTACTGCGAGTTTGTATGGACCACCGCCACATGATGCGCACGAATCTATCGCAGCTGGCAGTCCAAACCTGTGCTTTGCAGCCCGAATAACCTAATCCAAGCTCTGAGCACTCGAAAGTCTAGCACATTTGCCGAGACCGGGCCAGCAGCGCCCCCAACCAGCGCCTCCCATTAGCTGCCGCGGCTTTTCCAATACTTCTTCCCGCCAATCACAAGCCGCTACTCGGGCGCAAGATGGCGCTCCAGTGGCGCTCCAGTGGTGACCACAAGAAAACAAGTCGCGTGGAAGCGAAGCAGCCGTCGCCACCGCAGCAACCCGTACGAGAAGATGAGCGCCGAAGCCGCGGACAAGCAGCGCGCGGAGACGCTGCTGCTCCAGACGCTGGCCGCCGAGGGCCTTGTGGCCGACAGCTACGAGTTCGCGCAGCAGCAGGCGCTGTCGCACGAGCTGGTGGTCGGCGTCATGAAGTCGCTGCTCGTGGACGCCTTCGTGGCCAGCGAGGAGCGCCAGACCTCCTTCTACGTGCTCAAGGACGAGGCGCTGGACTTCCTGGCGCACGGCTCGCCCGAGGTGCAGGTGTTTAACGCTGTCCCCGCCGATGGTATCGACCGCAAGGCGCTGGAAGGCCTCGTGGGCGGCGCCGTGCTCAAGGTGGGCCAGGGCGCGTGCATGAAGAACAAGTGGCTGAAACTGGACAAGGCCACGGGCAAATTCCACCGCAATGTGGACGCCGTAGAGGACCAGGCCACGGAGGTGCTGCGCCGCATTGAGGCGGCGGCCGGCGCGCTCAGCGCCGTGTCCAAGGACGAGGCCAACGCGCTCAAGCGCCGCAAACTGGTTGAGATCCGCACGCGCAAGTCGTACACGCTCACCAAGGGCGCCAGCTTTGCTGTGGAGCGCAAGAAGCAGGCGGCTCACCTCACCAAGGAGATGCTAGACAGGTATGCTGCTTGCTGTTGCAATGGCGTCGTGGATCTGTAGTTCCACCACTAATTCGTCGGGGATGACTTTGCTCTGGTGCGTTTCACAGCGATGCGTGGAAGAAGGAGACGTTCAAGCCCTACAACTTTAAAACCATGGGGCTGACTGTGGGTGGCGGCCACCTGCACCCGCTCATGAAAGTGCGCGCTGAATTCCGCCGCGTGCTGATGGACATGGGGTATGTGAAGCTGCTACAAACCAACTACGTTTATGTCGTAATGTGGGATGTCTTTCGAATGCTGTGAACCAACGAGGCTTGTGGATGTGGATGCACAGCTTCCAGGAGATGCCCACGAACCGCTTCGTGGAGAGCAGCTTCTGGAACTTCGACTCGCTCTTCCAGCCGCAGTCGCACCCGGCGCGTGACGCCCACGACACCTTCTTCCTCACGGGTGCGTCGCACATTCTCCCCATCTGCCACTGCCTGCTGAGGTTGCTACATGTACTTCGTACTGATAGATCTGCCGCTTTGGATCACTTGTAGACCCCAAGTACTGCAACACGGTGCCAGAAGAGTACTACAAGCGCGTGGAGGACATGCACGAGAACGGTGGTTTCGGCTCTATTGGGTAAAGCGACACAGACGTTCATGCAGACTGCAGCGTACAACGTGAGGATTTAAGCCTGCGCCACGTACTCACTATGTATCTGTGTGTCCGTGTTGCTGTGTGTAGCCACGGACGCGGCGCCTTCAAGCGCGAGACGTCCATGACGAACATCCTGCGCACGCACACGACGGCCATCTCGGCGCAGATGCTGTACAAGCTGGCGAACCAGCCGGGCGGGTTCCAGCCGCAAAAGTACTTCTCCATCGACCGCGTCTTCCGTAACGAGAGCATGGACGCGACCCATCTGGCCGAGTTCCACCAGGTGGAAGGCGTGGTGGCCGACTACGACCTATCGCTGGGTGACCTCATCGGCATCATCAAGGCCTTCTTCCTCAAAATCGGCATCACGCAGATGCGCTTCAAGCCGGCCTACAACCCGTACACGGAACCGAGCATGGAGATCTTCGCCTTCCACCCGGACTTGAAGAAGTGGACGGAGATTGGCAACTCGGGCGTCTTCCGTCCGGAGATGCTGCGTCCCATGGGGCTGCCCGAGAACGTGCGTGTCATCGCCTGGGGCCTCTCGCTTGAGCGTCCTACCATGATCAAGTACCGCCTCAACAACATCCGCGACCTCTTCGGCCACAAGGTGGACCTGGAGCAGACGCGAACGGCCAAGCTCTACCGCTACTAGACGTTGAAAAGCGACACGTCCGAGCCACGCCGAGTCAAATGGAGTCTCGCATCCGATCTGACCAGCCAAAGGCTCCGAGTAGACGACCACGCTGCAGCCAATTCGGCCACAAGTGAGTGACCGGAGAAGAGTTGGGATTCATTGTCTGAAGCGTTTCCAGCCTGAACGGTGTGCTGTGCTTGCCCGACATGAGGCGGGCAGCCAGTAGGAAGAGGCTCTGTCTACTGTGTATAAGTCTATCTGGCCTCCAATACCTGTGTCTGGACGACTTCGTGCTGTCTTAGTAGCCGAGTTCGCCTGCGATCCGCTTGGCCTGCTCCCAGAAGAGGAAGGTGAAGATGGTGTGTGGTCCCAGCCGCATGTAGTGCGCGGCCCAGCCCTTGTAGAAGCCCCGGAGACCTTCAGCGCGCCAGGTCTTGCCGATGCAGTCGAACACGCCCGAGTACAGCACACCCTTGCCGTTCACCACCTTCTGGCTGTATATGCGCGTGGACACCACGTCCATAGGGTTCATGGCTGTCGTGACCACCAAACCCGTGAGTATGCTCGCTGTAGAGTAGTTCACAGCCGTCACGAGTACAGCAAACAGCGTCAGCAATGCGCAATACGCGTCCGATCAAGCCAAAGCAGCGAAGACAACGAGGAGGGAGGGGGGGGGTACGACGCTACTTACAGCCCAAGTGCACCTGGACGCCGTCCTGGACGCCCGACGCCAACACGAACTCCTTGGCCTGCGAGTACGTCGCCAGTTGCGTGCCTGAACCGATCTGCAGCAGCCACGGACATGCGAAATACGAGATTAGCTCCAAGACGCTCGGCGAGGCTAGTAGTAAGTTGGATCGATAGTCATGGGCATACCGCGACACGTGGGATGGAGGCCTCTGCTCCGCGGAAGAGCCCCTTGAAACCTTCACTGCGCAGCACCTGCTTGAAGCCGTCCAGCTGGCTCATCCACCGCCACAGATAACAAGCAAGCCACACCATTCGTCAGCATCGGCATACGAGCAGTCAACATCCGATCTGCGCCCTTTATGTAGCTCGCGAAGGGGGGTTTCCATGCCACTGGAGCTCGTACCATGCCGTTGTAAGCGTACTGTGAGTTGATGGAGGCGGAAGAGCTAGCGGCTTGAATGCGCGCCTTAACCAGGAAGAAGGGGCTGCCGATGAAGGCGCCGATCATCCCCGAAGTGACGGCGGCCGCCATGTTACGCAGCGGGAACGAGTAGGCCATGGGGTCCGTGGCGCCGTACAGCCGCTGCAGGGGCTCGAAGAGTCCCAGCCGCGGGCCGTTCATGAAGACCTGGTAGGAGATGCCTGGCCCGAGGCCGCGCTGGATGCCGCTGAGTCCTTCCGTGCGCGAGATGGTGATGAAGGCGTGCGCGAAGTTTTTGTACCGCACGACGGGCGCCGCCGCGTGCTGTGTGACGCTGTGCGCCAGCTCGCCCTGCAGCTGCATGCGCGTCTTGACCACCTCCATGGGGTTGGAGATCACGCAGGACATGCTAGACGCCGTGCCAGCCAGCAGGAACTCCATCGGGAAGCTGCGGTGCTCCGCCATCTTCACTGTGCTTAGCGCTCTGACGCCTTGGCGGTCTATTGTGGTGTGGGGTCATCAGACGTGGAAGCGGCGTTAAACGATTGCTCAATCAGCCAGCCAATGAATAGACTCGGTAAAGTTGACAGGGAGGGAGGGATATTGGATCCAAGTATGATGATAAGTTGACATGGTTTCAGTAGGTTGACACGAATGTGAGCGTAAACTTGGAGAAACGGTTTACTCCCTGTCCAGGGGGTACGTGGCATGGATACACCCTGTGCTCCAGTCCGATAGCACCGCGAGCACTGCATTGATATGACGCCACTGTATTTGCAATAGCTGGGTCGAAGCGTGGAGCTGATAGGGTGCGCAGGGTCTCTAAGCGAACGCCCTCTAGCGACAGGGCGCTACCGAATGCGCGCTAGACACCCACGTCAGCCTCGTTATCGTCGTCCTGGAGCTCGAGGTGGATATCTGCTTCCACGATGTACGGGATCGCTTCGATCGCCCTGCAGATCCACCACACCACACACATGCCATCAAGAAGAAAGAACACTGAGGATTCAACATACTGGAGACGCACAGACAAGCAGACGGCGTCGTACCTTCGTGCCCTCTTGGCGACGGCGTGGGCCCCACCAACCTTCAGATCCGGCTGAACGATGATCGCCACGTCGACGAGCGTGCCTTTGCCATTCAGATAAGGTAGCCAGTGCGTGTTGATGTGCGTCGTGCCCGTGATTTCCGGGATGGTGGCCAGCGCGTTGTGGATGTCGCGCTTAATCTCCTTGTACGGGCGCATATTTGTCTCGCGCGCCTCAGCAACGTTGGCCTTGGAGCGATCGAAGTGGTCTGCAGGCAAAACGCACCAAAGTACAGGCAGCACACTTTTTAGGTGCCACAGCAGGTGATACTATGCAAGTCGTGGCACATTCCCAATATCCCCGTGATCTGCGTACCAAACTGGACATCAATGTGTACCAGCACCTCCGACACATCTGGGACCTCCTGCAAAATATGGGAGCGCACTTGCTCCGAGATCTGCGCATAATGGTGCAGCCTGTTAGCCACCACATCTCAAAGAAATGTCCGCATCAATGGCTACACCCGACGCACCTGGTGAGCCATCGAGATGCTGGTCCGAGCGTCGAGCTGTGGATGAAGTCAATATGCCAGAGACACGTCAGAACCAAAGAGCAGCAAGAGCCGAAGGTGACCCTATGGCCTCGAAATGGTATCACGAGGTCACGTACATGAACTCGCAGATCGACCAATGTATACGGACCCATGCGACGAGCTCGGACCTGGGAAACGTGCCGAACATCGTCAACGCCGCGAGACTGGAAGATAAACCCAGACGCAAATGCACAAGATCGTCAGAGAGACACGCATGAACACGGTTGTGACTGAAGCAGGAGCAGCAATCCGAATTGCTGTCGCTTGACGCACCACTTTTTGCAACGTTTCCAGCACTTCCGCCTCCACGGTGTTATCAGTCAGCTCTCGCACACTAATTGAACCAATACACAGGCAAGCACACGGCGCACATTAGTCTCGACAGTCCAAAACTCTGCTTCACAGCATGCAGCAAAGATCTAGGACAACGAGGCGTACCTGTCCAGGCAGATCTCGCCGCCGGTCTTTACAATCATCGCAGCGACAGCAATACCAGCCGCTGTTCACAGCAATTCACCTCGATAGTGAGTGAATTCGCCCGAAACCAGCAGAAACACAGCACTCCGACTCGCGGGATAGAAAGACCGTACCTGGATCAAGTAGAGGAACTCCAGCCATGGAGCCCATGATACCACCCAACGCCACGAAGGAAGAGATCGCGTCAGTTCGGTGGTGCCACGCATTCGCGATCAGCACTTTGCTGTTGGCCTGCTTGCCGATCTTCACAGTCGCGTGGTATAGTGCCTCTTTCGCTGCGATGGACACGCCGGCAGCGCCTGCAGCCAATGCCCACTGCGTGCTCCGATCCAAGTCTATACATACAAGTCGGTCGCGAGCATCCCAGTCAATCGTTTGAAAGTAAGAGGTTGCAACCACAGACGTTTGGGTTGCTAGTCTTCGATCGCACCTGGTAGCAAGGTAGCGGTGAAATCCGGCAGAGTTTCGCCTACGCCGCTAGCCCAGATAGTCTGCAGGCTCTGCAGTCCATCAGCGCCGACACCAAGACCGCAGAGTACCAGGATAGCTCCAACAGACAGCGACCCAACAGCCTCAAACTTGCCGTAACCTGATCAAATGGGACAAGCACGAAGCGCATGGCGTTAGTTGTACAAAGTAGCTAACGTCTCGACGCTTTCACGCGTACCCACCATAAGGATGCTTTGGATCGGGCGGTAGTCGCGCCACCTTGACGCTCCAGAGCGTGACCAGATCGGACAGCAAGTCGGACAATGAATGCGCGGCGTCAGCGATCAACGCGCTGGAATGGATGGCCACACCCACTACGCCCTGCCACAAGAATATCACGCCAACCAGACCCAGAGATGCAACAGTCAGCACTTAAGAACCAACATCCGATAGCAGTGGCCTACATGTTAGTGCAAGGCACTTGCCTTGGTCGCCGCCATGCCCATGTTCACATACATGCCCACGCGCGTGATCTTCATGGCCTCATCGCCCTGGTTCAGCTTGCGTTCTGCGTCTGCCACACCCGACTTAGCTGCATCGTCGTCCTGATCGGGTTTCTTGCAGTCTGGAGGAGTTGTACCGCCTGACTTCGTGCTCAGCGCCTTGCAAACGCTCAAATCGCGTCGCCACTGCCATTGGCATCGCTGTGACGCCGGCGTCGACGCCTCGTACACGTCGAAGCGGCGGCGCGTGGTGCTCCGACTGAGCGTCGCAAAGACGCTGGGGCTGTCTGTGCGTCGTGGTACGCGTACGCGCACGCGCCACATGCTCCTGGGCGCTGTTGTGGCGCCCCAAGACCGATGGAACGAGACTTCCGAGCAGCGTGCGGCGGAGCGTCAAGCAGGAAAACTGGACTCGGACAGGACGCACAAATACACGGCCATCATTCCGCCCATCCGAACCGGAGTGACGGTCGCTTGTTTGACATCTCGCACGATTCACCTGGGAATCGTGCTGGAGTGTCGATTCGCAGGAGAATCGCAGCGACAGTGCAGCATTTCGCTGACACCAGCGCGAGATTCACGTTGAGGTGCCGTACAGCAGCCGCGCCAAACCACACGCGAGTCCTCCGCTCGCCTCGGCGGAAGTGAGCTCGAGCTGTTCGTGATACCGGTGGAAGTGGGGCAACAAGCGCCGTGCGTGACCAGAGCCGGTCACCTCTGAGGAGGCTCTCATTTTGCGCGACCGTCACAGAGTGATGGTCTAGATTTGTTGCGTTGATGGGTCGTGTGCATGCAATGGCGCGCTGCTGCCACACGCTGGCCATGACGCCGAACAGAGTCTGCGTGGCTTTGTGGCGCAGGGCGACCTGGCTGGTCAACACGTGGAGCTGCGCCACATTCGCGCCACCGACAGCCAGCCCATTCCGCCGGACGCACTGCTGGCTCCAGTGGTTCGTTGGCTCCGCGATTCATTGGCCCGTTGGCTCCATTACCCATAAGCGCGGCATGAGTCACACAGCCTATTGACGACGCGCCCTCCTTCAAGGTGGCGCTCGCATTCCCCACCAAGGCACCGAGCTGCCCAAAGAGGCGGTTGCTTGCCTGCTGCTTCTTCGAGTCTGGATGATGGAACGCACGCATTTCTTCGGCGTGGATGGTGTGGTCCGCCGCATCTCGCTGAGAGGCAAGACGCCAACTGGCCAAGCGAGCGACCAATAAGACGGCCAGCCAGCGTGCGTTGTGGTGCTCGCTCGAGCAGACAGCAGGCGCCATATCTTTCGCATCTGAGCCAGCGCTCGCGTCGTCTTTCCCCGACCAAACTGCGCCGACCCCAGGCAGGCCGCCTGCGCCTAGCCAAGCAGTACGACTAAGAGCGCCCTCTGGTGATCAATAACGGCCGCAGGAGCTGGGTTTCTATACTTATTGCCGCGAGATCTTTGCGTGGGAAGCTGCTCGGTTTCGTCCCGGGCGCCGCAGAATGCAGCCCGCAGAATGCAGCCCGCATCCCGCGGTCCACCCGACAGGCAGCAAGCAGCACGAGCAGGCGGAGGGCTATAGCTCGGTTGAGACATCTGGTCGGCGCCGCTTTACCTTGAGCCGTCGTGTTGGGCACCCAGAACTCTGCGCCACAGCGTTTGCGTGTGCCCTTGCCGCCAGGAGCAGTTTAAAAAGGAGAACGCGCCGAAATAAACCGCGCCTCGTTTCCAGACGCCGGTTTCGGCGCGTGACAGCGCCGGAACACCCCGCAGCCCGTCCAAAGCGGCGCGTGGCGGCTCCACAGCGACCCACCGGCGACAGGGCGAACGACGCGATGTGGTTGGCCAGACCGCGTGTTCGTCCGTCACGCCCGTCACGCTGCCCGATTCGAGGTTTTGAGGCTAAATTGCCTTCTCCCAGAATCCCTCTCCCCCCTGTCGCCCAGCCGGCTCCCCCCTCTCTCTCCGCAAGCCAAAGAACAAGCCACAAAAGCTCGACTCCGCCCCGCCCTCCATCAAATCAACAGTAGACAAACAGCCGGCTCGCGCGCAAGTGGGAAGAAGAAACCGGAGGCGCCAGAAAGCGGCAGGCGGCAGGCGGCAAGCGGCAAGCAGAGAGTAGAGAGCGGCAAGCGTCCAGGGAAGGAGCCCGCTCACCCAGTCCAGTGCGTAACCCAGACGCGCAGCGCAGTATTCGACCCGTCTGAGAGACGCGCAAGGCAGTCCGAGGACGAAGCCCGGCCACGAAGATGGCCACCCCCAAGATGGAGGAGAACAACACGGTGCGTGTCTTTACGGGCTGGCGTGCTTGCACGGATAGCTACGTGGAGGCGTGGAGGGTGAAGCCATGCGGCGCAAGACGGGGGAGAAGCGGGGGCTGACTTGTGGCCTGGTGTGGACTCGGTGTGTGTGTGTGGTGCTTTGCTTTGACAGCTGGGGCGGCAGCTCACTGCGGCGAACGAGGAGGCGTGGCTGTCCATGGGCCGCATCGCCGAGATGATGGGGGACGACGAGAACACGATGATCGCCTACGAGAAGGTGCTGTCGCACAACCGGCTGAACGCGACGGCGCTGTTCGCCATCGGCTGCTGCTACGAGAAGGTGGAGGACTACACGAAGGCGGCGGACTGCTTCCGCGGACTGGTGTCGCTGAATGAGCAGAACTCGGACGCCTGGGGCCACCTGGGGTACTGCTGCCTCATGATGAACGACCTCACGAGCGCGCACACGGCGTACCAGTATGCCATGTACAACAACCCGATGTCACAGAAGGACCCCAACATGTGGTACGGCATCGGTCAACTGTACGAACGCCTAGGGTCATTGGAGCACGCGCAGGAGTCGTTCGAGGCGGTGCTGCGCTTCGAGCCCAACTTTAACATGGCGCTGGAGGTCAAGTTCCGTCTGGGAATAATCGCGAAGCAGCGCGGAGACTACGAAGGCGCGCTCGAGCGCCTCAAGTCGGTGCTGCATGACGTGCAGGCCAACGTGCAGACGACGGAGATGGCCAGTGACATTTGGACGCAGATCGGCCACGTATACGAGCTCAAGGACGAGATCCAGCTGGCCAAAACGTCGTATCTGAAGGTGGCGGAGCTGAACCCAACGAACGCGAAGCCGCTACAGCAGCTGGGCTGGCTCTGTCTTAAACACAGCGAGCACCCGCCCGCCATTGACTTCTTGAAGAAGGCTGTGACTATCGACCCGCAGGATGGCAAGGGCTGGTACCTGCTGGGCCGCTGCTACATGGCGGTGCAGGAGTTTGAGGAAGCCTACGACTCGTACAAGCACGCAGTAACGACGGACTCGCAGAACCCGAACGTGTGGTGCTCTCTGGGTGTTCTCTTCTACCAGCTGAACCAGCATTTGGATGCACTGGACGCGTACTCGCGCGCCATCAACATCAACCCGAACATTTGCGAGGTGTGGTACAATGTGGGCACGCTGTACGACACGTGTAACCAGACGAGTGACGCGCGTGACGCGTACCAGAAGGCAGCGGAGCTGGGCGCCGACGCGCAGTTCATCCGCGAACGCCTGGAGCTCTTGCGTGTTCGTGAGACGGGCCAGTCGACGATCGGCATGGCTGGCGCCAACTCGGCTCCAGGCCCGTCGGAGCCTCCTACGACGTCTCCGATGCCCACGTTCTCGTCACGACCTACAGCGGAGACACAATATCAGCAGGCGCAGCAGCAGGCTCAACAGCAGGCGCAGCAGCAAGGTGTTGCTGTGTCTCAAGGCGCTGCGGCAGTGCAGGCGAACGGCGCACCTCATGGAAACCAGGGCGTCCCGATGGCGCACATGCTGCATGGTGGGAACCCGTCTGGCGAGGTGCCCATGAGCATGGGCAGCGCACCGACGTCGAACTCGATGGCCACGAGCGGTGCGGAGACGCGTGGCATGCCTGCTGGCAGCGCTAGTATGGGCATGATGGGGCGCATGGGCGGTCGCAGCATGGCGATGAATGGCCAGACCGGGATGATGCCGCGTGGCGTGATGCCGGGCATGGTGCCGGGTATGCAGCACCCGCAGGCGCAGCACCACGCTCAGGCCCAAGCCCACGCCCAAGCGCAGGCTAATGCTCAGGCTCAAGCGGCGCAGGCTCACCACGCGCAGATGCAGGCGCAACATCACGCGCAGATGCAGGCTCAGCAGCACGCCCAGGCAGTGCAGGGCCACCAGATGCAGCAGGACGGTCGTCGGGGCATGCCGGGTCGCTCGATCAAGGAGGAGAGCAAGGTTGGCGGCATGCGCTACGCCATGGATGGTGGTGACCGCAAGCTGCAAGGACCTCCGCGACAACTGGCAGGTCTGAACCCGAAGAACCTGGGTGGCCCTGCCGGTGTGCCGCAAGGTGGACGTCGTGATCGCTTCCCGATCCCCATGAGCGACCCGAAGCACTCGCATCCGTCGCTGCAGCCTCCTCCCGGTCGACGGTAAAGGACGCGTGCGATGGGATGATCCACGACCCCACCATCCAAGGCAATGAGGAGGCGGTGGACACTGGCGGACATGAGCCAGACCGACAACAAGCTTTTCCACGCTTCGTTGCGCCGCCTCTTCTCTTTCAATATTTCTTTCAAGTAGGCTCAGACAGGTAGGTTAGTTCAGCGTGTGTCGGGCGAACAAGTGTTTATCAAGACAACGGAAACAATGACAAAGCGGCATGAGACCCGAATGAGGTGAACGCAGCGAGAAGAACGAAAGGCAAAAACAAATCTATTAGAAAGAGTCGACGGATGCCAAAGCGTCCCGCTCAGCCTTCGCCAGTCTTCCAGCCTCGAACGTCTACATGACGAGATGAAGTAGTGATCATGCCGCACAGCTACTTCTTGGGCTGGCGCTGGCGGATGATTTGACCCTTGGGGGCCTTGGCGCCTGCCGACAGGAAGCGGTTCTTCTTGTCCGACGCCGCCATCTCCGATGGGTTCTGCACTGCCACTTTCTTGCCCGCCTTCTGCTGCTTCTTGTTCTTCGTGTCCGGGAACATGTACGCGTCTGGCTCCTCGCCCACCTCCTGGCGGTAATACTCCACATCATCTAGCTCCGAATCGTCATCTCCAGCACCGCTGGCCTTGGTCTCATCACGCTCGCCGTCCTCCTCGCGCTGCTGCTTGCGCTCCAGCTTGCGCTGCTTCTTGGCGTTCTTGGCGTCCTGCTTCTTCGCCACATTGGCCTCCTGCTCCTCGCGACGCTTGCGTTTAAGCGCCAGCGAAGCTTCACGCTTGGCCTTGGCCGCTGCCGACTCCTCCGGCGTCTTCGACTTGTACGCGTGATACAACACGTCTCCTTCACAGATCTCACGCTCCACCTTGGTAAGGCTCAGAGTCAGACGTGGGCCAATCTCCGTGAGTCGCACGGCGCTCTTCTCCGCCTTGCGGTTGCCACGACCACGGAACGAGTCAGGCAGACGAACATGGGCCGCTTCGTCGTCCACTTCGCTGTCAGAGGCCGAGCCGGCACCAGCCCCGTTGCCCAGCACATACTCGCTGATGTCCTCCAGCTTGTTCAGATTAGGCACCTTGGCCTTCACAAGGGTCTTGACGCTACGTGAGAGTCCCACCGGAGCCGCACGGATCACGTACTGCCGGAACTCCACCGTGTCCGTGCTCTTCTCGTAGTTGAAAAGCACCACACGCCGACATTCCGACAGAGCCACGGTTTGAACGTCAATGGGCGGGAACATCTTCTGGAAGGTGACGTTCATGAGCTTGATGTGGTCTTCAGTGGACGTGAAGTTGTTGAGCACCACTAGCGGCTTGGAACGCAGAGCCAAGTGTGCATCAACCGGACGCTTCTGCACCAAGTGCATGTGACGCATAAGCGAAAAGTTGACCACCTTGAACGACAGCGTTGGACCGCGAGGGATACGCGCGATCTTCATGTTCGTGCCGGCCTCCGTGCTCGTAAAGAAGAGGAAGTGCGTCACGCCCATAGGAGCACCCACGTGCACAAAGTCCTTCAGCGTGTTCTTACGCTTTTCGCGCAACTTGTCGGCCGTGTACGGCGCCATCACGCGACGCATGTCCTGCACCAAAGTGCCCACGACCGTGGGCACCTTGCCCATCTTGAACACGAAACTCATGGGCGTGTCATCCTTCTCCACGCCGGGCGCCTCAACTACATGAGTGCGCGTCTTCCTCTACTCCCGCGAGCAGCCACACAGCAAGTATAAGCCCAGCAAGCAAGCAAGTCAGTCCAACCGTCTTGAAAGGGCTCGCTTGAAGACCCCGAAGCGCCTTGGAGCATGCAAGCGGCACGATGCGGTAGCCCAAGACACGCCGCTTCTGCGCGCACGTACCCGTTTGCCTCCCTTGCGCGGCATGGTGGTCCGTTGGCTGCTGCTGCTGTCGACGGCGAACGCGGCGCTTCGACGGAGCCAGCTTCGAGATGTGACTGGCGCTGGCTTTGCTCGACTTGGGCCTGGGCCTGGCTGGCTCTGGCATTTTCACTGGTGGAGCGTCGTAGGGTACCCAATTGGTGGCACTGTGCGTGGGAGTGGTGTGGTCCACCTCTCAAATGCTAGGAATGACTCCCAATGCCACATAACTGTGCTGAATTCCGAAGAGCGTGCAAAAGACCCCGTCTTGGCTCGACGAACTTTAGTGGTCACTGTTTCGGGTAGACACGAAGTGACAGGCGAAATGGCAGAATCTGAGTAGCTACCGCAGACCCAGCCCTAGATAAACGATTTTATGTTTATATTGAGAGTGGGCCCTCTGTCGGCCAATGAGAGGGCGCCAGCCCGAGTTTACCGGCCAACCAGAGCCGAGATCTGCGCTCATGTTGAAATTTTGCAATACCGGGTGGACCACCTAACATTAGGGCTTTGGCGCTCGAGTTCAAACCTTCGAACGACGAAGGCGTCTCAAGCCTGATCAACCGCACACGCCGCACGTCCACCGAGGCCCCGATGCCGTCCACGCCGAGCTCGATCGCCGCAAGTGCGCACACGCTTGTGCCGCCAAGCTGGGAGTCGCCAACGAGCACGGTGGAGGTGTGCTGCCTGCTGCGCCACCTCTTCTCGACGTCGATCGCCTACCTTCGCGCATTCCCGCAGTGCCGACGTTCCGCCTCCGCTGGCGAGGCCGCCATGGTCTGGGTCCTAGAGGAACTGACCGGATGGACTCCCATGGGTCTCAACCCGTAAGGATCTGGTCGCCGTCCTAGAACTAGACGCCTGGTGCGACTTGCTGCGCATGGTCTTCGAGCTACAAGGGGCCCAACACCATGTTCGCGTTAGAGCGTGAATGACCGAGGACGAGTGTGAAGATCTCCCGCTGTGGGACCCTCGCAAACGAGTCGAAGCCGAATTTAAGAGCACCCGGCTTGTGATTATCGAGGACGGCGAGTTCAGCGACATCGTGCAGCAGACGGCGGACGTTCTAGCGGGGTTCGGCCTCCCTGTTCCTCCTGCGCTCAACTTGGTGGCGATGGAGAGACCCTTCCTCGTTCACCGAACTCGTGTGCTCGCCACTCCACCGAACGGAGGTCGTCGAGCCGCCCCGGGCTGCCCCAGGACTCCTGTGTGGCGCCATCTTTCCGACGATCCGAACGCGCTGCGCCAGTCGACGACAAGGTGCTGGTACTGCTGGTACTGCTTGCAGAACGTGAAGTACAACCGCCTTCCGAAGGTGGCTACACGGCACCTTGTTCACGAGTGTACTGTGTTCTTTCGTCTAGTGGCTGGGACACCGCTGAGTTTCTGGCATTTGTGGGCTCGCGATGTCTGAATAGAGTGTTGTTTGTATTGTGTCTCTGGCGCCTGCTTGCCTCTTCTTTCAACGTGAGCTTGCACCTTGCTCCGGGTTAGTTTTTGCTCTTCTGTATGTTTGTCTATACGTCGTGCACGCTCCAACACTACTTACTGGGACACACAGCAGCAAGAGGTCGGGGACGCTGCAGCACCTCGTCTTCCGTGGACACCCAAGTCGCGTGCTCAAGCACATACATCCGTGCAAGCAGTACGAGAGAATCTCTTCCCCGAGCCGCGGAGAGGCCAAAGCGAACTGCAGCCTACAGCAAGTGACCGGCTGGAAGCTGATCAAGGTGAGTTCAGGCCTCTCTCAAGTCCTTCTACAACGATTCGGCCTCCGGGGATTGATGTGTCGATTTATCGACGCCTCGATATATCCCTAAGTTGCCATGAGATACCCAAACAGTGTCCTGGCCCTAGAAGATGTAGCGTTTTCTGTTTCGGGTCGACGCATGCGATACATGTGAGCAAGCTGATGCGCACCTAACAACCGCGGAGCAGGCATCTCCGTGCACTCAGACTCCAGAAACCTGAGTGACCAGGTGGATGCAGAACCTAAGAGCAAAGTCGAACATGTGTTTCGACTATGGACCAAATCCTGCGTGGGTTGAGATAGGAGTGCACCGCTGGGGTGCCCCTGCTCCGCCATCTCGCTGGCACAGCCGTAACCCACACCCGGAGTCTTTCGGCCCACACTGGCAGCTGCAGGTTGTTCCGGATCGAACGTCACGGTACGAAGCCAACACGAGGAGGTCTGAGGGACGTCTGTGCCGAGACCAGTGTTGTCAGGGATGCGATTGGAGCTTGTCGTGGCTGGATGAAGTTCGGGAGTGAACCCTGCAGAACTCGAGTCTTGGATGGCGCAGCGACGCACACGAAGCAGCCGACGTGAATCGCTTAGTACGTGTTATCAAGATAGCTCCACGGTAATGTGCACGGACTCCGCTGCCGTTACTACGGAGACTGGTCGAGAGCATCGCTGCCTATCGTTCGTTGCCTACCGTTTGGTGCAATGCGTAGCACGAACAGTCACATCGAGATGCAGTGCAGTGCAGTGCAGTGCGGTGAGGTGGTTGCGGCATGCATAGCCTGGCATCATTGACGAATTCGGGAGACGCCGCCCTGGTGTGGAGCTGTCTGGGCATGATCTGAGCACCCGTGATCAAGCTCCAGGTTCTGCATCGGGCGTCGCGGGGCTACGGGTGATTATAACGTTCAGCAGAAACTGTGATCGAGATTGCAATGGCATGCAATGCTGGATCTCCCAGCACGCTTTGACAATCTGTTGGCTCTCGTGCCACGAGCACTACCTACAAATCATACACTGCCGTTTGCCCGCACAACTTGGCACGCCAAGGCGAGTGGCATAGCGCAGGACATTTGCCGTCGTCTGTCCGAGGTTACTGCCCGTGTCAATCTCTTTCGGTGACAATGCGAGCAGCGCCAAAGCGCCAATACGGTTCGCGCCGCACTCGGGGCCCCCGGCGCTAGACGCGTCTAAGATGCAATCTCCGATGCGAAGAGTGGTGCACATTCCCGAATAAGGCGGCCGGGGAGCAGTTTCCACCACCTCGAGCGATCGGTGGAGACCCAATGGACATAAACCTCTCGGCCAAGCACTGAGCTGGACGGGTCTCACACCGAAAGCGCGGCGCAGCAGCAGCAATGTCAACTTGTAGTCGCATCAACATTCGACCCGCGACAGCGTTGGCATTACAGATTGACCCAGCGTCGCGCGACGTACCGCACGAAACCCACTCAAGCCGACAGACTGGTGCGGGTGGATATTGCGAGGGGGCCACGCATCTGGAGACGCCCGCTGTAATGGCTCGAGACGGGGCTCCATCGACTCCATACCCTGCCGGCTTTGCAGCTGGGTTCTTGTGCGGGAGACACCCCCCACGCCCTTCAAGCACTCTGATGGCAATCCATCACGCCTTGCCGGCTCTGCAGACAGCGACGGCGCACACAGCATGCTCCACAAGTGCGATTTGCTCGAGGCGCGGCCACTTTGGAAAATGCTCTAGAACGGTCAGTCCAACCTCCGTGGCAGCGAGCGGATGAACTTGTAGTCGCTGCTGCACTTTGATCAAGCAGCTCAGCCTTGAGCAGTGCACACGTCCAAGCCGCATACACTGTGCTGCAGTGCAACATCTGGCTAACCGCGGTGAGCTCTATCTGCTTGCACTTGGCCGGATTTGCCCGCTGCGCCCCCACATCCTCGTTGAAGGTCGCGGGGCTTCCTGTAGATAACGTCGGCATGCCGATATTGCAGATGGCAGCTCGGGACGCTTGCCTTCCGAGCGGCAGAGTCTTTCACTGAAGTCTATCCACCACGATCGGGTTGCTGACAGCATGCACCCAGGCTGCACACGTCCGTGCATGCCTTTGGATACACGTGCATCTATTTCTCTTTCCTATCTCCGAGCGGTTTGGATGGCCAGCATTCTGCGCCATGAAGGCACGCGCTGGCACCACAATCGCTTGCCAGCCGCCACCGACGGCGCACTCTTGGGAGGGATCCTCATGGCGGACGCTACGGACTCGAGCGGGAAGACCAAGGCCACAGCAGCAAGTGCGACGCTCTGGACGCCCCGCCGGGAACTTACACCTCCGTAGAGAGCTTTTGGCGCGCGCAAGCCTTCCCCAATGGAGGAGATCACCCTCGCCTTTGCACTCTGGCAGCAAGGCGAATGAACCCTTGAGGCCTGAGCGATATCCACTGTCTTCATATCCCAAACCCAGCTGGGATCCTCGAAAGGCCTCTCCGACAGGGCCGCCGTCGCCTCTCATATGGCATGGGTTTCCTACCAAGCCAACTAGGTGCACTTGTCAAGAATCACACCAGTTTGTATCACAGGCGAATGCTGCATGACAGGACTTTAGAGTGGTCCCTGTGCCCACCGAATTGAAGGCCTCTGACGCCTCTCGCACCAAAGAGCTCCGAGAGACACATGGAGTCAAGCGGCTGCAGACACGTTGACCCGAGCGTCTCCGCCTCCAACGCAGCGCCTTCACTTACTTCAGCGAGACGGCCACGGGCGGGCTGCTCCGCCCCGCCCCGCCCCGCTCCCAAGGCTTTGCCACGTCGGCACGCGCTCACACACTTGGCGAGCACAAGCCAAGCGCTTCCCGAGAAGCCCTGCTCTGCGCTGCCCCGCCTGTCTCGGTCGCATTACTTGTGATGTCGGCGTGATGCCGTGTCGCTCCTGTAGAGGAGGTCGGGTCCGGGCAAGATGCCACGCTTTGCGGGAGGACGCTTGGTCTTGCCTTCTGTCGGTTCGACTATCAGGTGGCTCGATTGGGTCGCCTCACTTCTCATTTCTCCCTCTTCGGAGCACGTCCCCCGTCAATTGTCCTCGCACGACACTCGTGACTTGCCTGCACCATGGCGATCAAGCTGTTCCTGACCGTGCTGCTGCTCGCGACGCACGCGGTGGCCACCGTGACCTGCGATGGCAGCGGCTCGAGCTTCCGTGGCCCCGAAACCAGCGGCACGGAGGTGGAATTCCCGGGCCAAGGAACAGTGGTGCCGGAAAGCGTGGGCATCGCCGAGTCAGCTACAAAGCAGCCCCAGGAGGCGAGCAGCAGCGACGCCAGCTCCGCTGCGAGCTCGGAGGAGGTGCCCTACACTTCGTCTTCCTCCCAGGATTCGATCTTCGTGGGGAGTGAGAGCAAGAGCGATAACTGCGTTGACTGCACCGAGACAGCAGCTTCCAGCTCTGGATCTTCCACCTCGGCGACCGTCACATTGGCACCGGTAGCATCGTCATCCAGCGCCAGCGGCAGCGCTGGCACCAAAGACGAGGAGACCCCCATCAACAGTGCTACGGTGGACTCGTCGACGTTTCAAGCAGTGGAGAGTGAAGTGTGTGACGACTCGGTGGTGGACACGGTGTACACGCTGTACGCGAACATCCGCTCGGCTTTCGATCTGTGCGTGGACGCTTCGGACTACCAGATCTTTCCGTACGTGGGTGAGCACCCGTCGCAGACGCAGGTCCAGGCCATGGCCGAATCAGACGCGTGCGCCGCCGTGTTCACGGTCGTGCTCCAAGCCAACCTGTCGGCGTGCACGCTGAGCGGCATGCCGCTGGTGAGCGCCGTCAAGACCTTGCTCAAGATCCGCGTGGACCTTGAGCAAGGACTCGAGGACAGCGGGCCGTCGGCTGAAGTGTTCCAAGAGTTGCTGGCATGGTGCTACGAGGTGGATCTCGCGCAGCAGGCGGGCGTGCCGGACGACTCGGACTCGGAGCTCTACGCCGAGTTCGAGCGCAACTTGGACCTGGTGCTCGAGAACACCAACATCGTGGTGAACGAGGATCTGACGGTGGACGTCCGTCTGAGCAACGGCTCATATATGGACTTTGAGGACGCGCTGGACCTCGTGGTCACGGACGCAAGCGCTGCGGATTTGATCCCGGGCTACGCCACGATCAGCAGTGACGACGAAGACCCCAACTCCAACTCCAACGACTCGTCGTCAGGTTCGACTTCCAGCAGCACCAACAAGGTCCAGGCGGAATCATCCGGAGCGATCCCCAGCAGCAGCATGGCTGTCTGGAGCCTGGTTGTAGCAGTGGTCACCTCTGTGTTCGTGCTGTCTGAAGGCATGTTGGGGTGGTAAACCATCCTTGAGAGTATGAACGCTAGTGATAGTTAGGACGAAAAACAAGTATGAATCATTCACAGAACTCCCCCAACCTGACCTCAGCGTCACTCGAACACAGTGCCGGCATTCTGTCCACTCAAGCCCAGCATTGTGGCTGAAGCGCCTCAAAGCTCAAGCCGCCTCTTCGTTTGAATCGACGCCGCAGGTTGCGATGCCTTCGCCTTTGCTGGAGTCCAACGCGCACGGGGAACTGGCGAGTGAGCCCCACTGGGTTTTGACGCGCGCGCTCCGGACAATTGCACTCAATGAGCGCCGCCGCGATCGCGATGGCGTGGTCGACAAGATGCCGCTGACACCAAGGACACTGTAATGAGGAGCGAGTCGCGCAATGGGGCGACAAGGTAAATGCTGGGGCGAAGACTCCTCTACAGCCCCGAGCCAAGCTCATGAAGCTGTCGAGGCTGGGTGGTCATGCTTGAAGAAGTCAGCCCGCCCCACTCTTTCACGGAAAACATCTGAACGCCATCCCACATTTGGAGTACCTACCCAAGTCTCCCGCTTAGCAGGATAGGGGGTGAAATACCGGCGAAAACTATCGGCTCGCGAGCGAGACGTCAACTTGTACGAGTCACGTAGCCCTAAAAAGGAGCGCCATCTTCGTAGCCTGAAGACTCGAGAGCTGTCGTCTGGCGGGAGAACGTAACGGCCCGAGCCTACTCTTTTCAACAAAGCCGGAACTGGATTCGAACCCTCTGTATGATCGTATGTAAATAGCCTGCGTATACGGATGTGTTGACTTCCAGCTCTCCATTACGGAGGTCAATAGCCTGTTGTCACCGCCGCTCCCTCCTTCTACTCCAATACCCTTCCGTATTGCATCCTGTACAGTGATCGTAGAGCATTGTTGGTGCAAGAAAACTCTGGCAAACGTTTGAATTCCAGGTGTCACCGGCACCTTGTGTCGGGTCTCAGGTCCAAGGCAGTGCGTGTGACTGCTGGCTGTGACTGCTGGCTGCGCCTCTGCATCGCCCTGCTGCCGCGGTCCTCATTCTTCGATCTGCCGGCTTGTCGAGGTGCAGCTCCACACGCACTGACTCCCAGGAGAGCGTGTACATCCCAACCCAATGGCACGCGCGATGACGCTTGCCATGCTGCTCGCGGCGCTGCTGGCACTGCTGGTCGCCAACGCGGGCGCATCCGGCTCCAGCTCACTCTTGGGCGATGCTAGCGTGGGTTCCAGTCTGGCGTCGGCCTCCGCTTCCGCTTCAGCGTCCGACTCGACGCATTCCCTGGCGACCATCGACACGGCGTCGTCCACGTCTGAGACCTTCCAACTCGTGGACAACGTGGTGTGCAACGAGACGGTGTCGGAGATGGTTTACGTGCTGTACAACAAGAATCGCGCGCTCTTCGACGTGTGTGTGGACGACGCGCAGTACCAGATCTTCCCCTTCCTAGGAACCCACCCGACGGCCGCCCAGGTGGAGGCCATGTCCGTTTCCACATCGTGCGTGGCCATCTTCACGGGAGTCGAGCTGGCCAGCTTCCCGGAGTGCGAGATCTCGGGCATGCCGCTCAAGGCCGCCATCGAGACGCTGCTCAAGATCCACGTGGACCTACTCTACGGCTACGAGGCTTCTCCCTCGGCCGCACGCTTCCAGAGCCTCATGGCCTGGCGTCACGATGTGAATCTGGCGCAGGAAGCGGGTGTGCCGTACGACAGCGGCTCGGAGCTCTACCAGCAATATGCAGACAACCTCTGGGTCGCACTCACCAACAGTTCTATTCGAGTGCTGGACGACTACACGGTGCAGTACCAGCTCGCTAGCGGCTCGTGGACCAGCGACGGTGACGACGACACCATCACGGTCTCCAGTTCTGACAGCGACAGTGATGACGTGGTGGGCACCGTCTCGCCTACCGACGCCTCCAAGTTGGCCGATAGTGATGAGTCTGCGTCTGCCACCACGGGCAATACCGCCACGGCCATTTCCGGACCCAGCGTGGCTATTGTCGTCAGCAGTCTCCTGCTGTCTGCGCTGCTCGTGGCAGCATAAGAGCGGGGGTGGCTAGGTGGTTGGCTAGTGTGTATTGGCGTCGCATTTTGTGCTGCTAAAGTTTTGAAAGATTCCAGGTTTGTTATTCATCAACCTGGGGTCAGCTTTCATCGTCTGCTAGGTGGCATTTGAGTCAGAGAAGTACCGTTGCGCACACAGGACGTGGGGTGTTCTAGCGTTTCGACGAGCAGGTTTGAGCAGGTTCCACACACATTCAGGCTTCGACTCGCTGCCAAACTACAAATCCTAGTCGATTTTACTGTCAGAGCGAGCTCCTGGCCCCCGGGAACGACGCATTCTTAGGACTCGCGAACTGCATCCAGATTGCAGTGGGCCAGATAGAGACGCAGCAGGTCGGGCTATCCACCAGTCCAGCCGATCTCGGTGTACCAAGGCGGGTAACTGCGTCGTGGGGAGTATCGACAGCTTTCCGAGTCGTTGACAACGTATCTGATCCCGCGCTGGACATCTGCAGCATGCGCTCGTGGCAAGCGCTATTGGACGGCTGCAAGCGATCAC
This sequence comes from Halophytophthora batemanensis, assembly GCA_023338225.1. Classification (NCBI taxonomy): domain Eukaryota; phylum Oomycota; class Peronosporomycetes; order Peronosporales; family Peronosporaceae; genus Halophytophthora; species Halophytophthora batemanensis. The sequence continues at coordinate 26,554 of JAADYK010000245.1, forward strand.
GTGGCAAAGCGTGCGGCTATCCATTCATCCAGGTGCCTGGTGGTACGTGGACTGTCATGTGAAGCGCTAGTTTGGGGCTTCCGGCTGCTTCGGTTGGGGTGGTGTCTGCGGCATAAGACTCGACAGAAGTCGTTACCCCTAGACTGTATTGGGTTTTGTAATAGTCTCCAATATGCTTGAGACCACCGAACTAGGAGAGGGAGGGAGCGGAAGAGTCCACACCGCGGCTGCTAAGGGAAGGCGTCAAGTCATCCAAGCTCTTCTCCGAGTATCATTCCCCGAGTTTCGAGGTGCAGCACACCCGACTAGTCCGACCGATCAAGATCCTCGACTCTCGTGATGGTGCTCTCGAAATCGTCGTCGACTGCACGGCCGCGCATGCTGTCACTGCTGTTTGCGGCTGTTATCTTCATGATGCCGCTTGTACACGCTGACGACAACGTATCGAACGACACCTGGACCGAGAATGGGGATCCTAACGTGGGAGAACCTTGGGCGAGCTCGGCTCCGACTAATGCCTGGAGTCCGCAGGAAGAGACGGCACCGCAGGAACCAGGTGAAGATGAATGGGTCGCCCCACAAGAGACCTGGCCGGCCCCGGAGCCGGCTCCAACAGAGCCACCAGCGCAGGAGACCTGGAGCCCTCCTGAGCAAGCACCGACGCCGGTCCAGCCGGATCACGCAAATTGGGTCACTTCGGAGGAGCCACCAACGGAGCCACCAACGGAGGCTCCAACGCAGCCGCCAACGGAGCCGCCAACGGAGACTCCAACGCAGCCGCCAACGGACCCGCCAACGGAGACTCCAA
>JAADYK010000246.1:0-27360 GCA_023338225.1 Halophytophthora batemanensis
GACCGATTATGCGACGTTCAGCGCATTCCTCCGAGCACTCCATGCAAAGTCTTGGCGCTCCCTTGGTCTCGATTGGTTCGCGGCGCAGCCTTTCATGCAGACTTGCCTCACTTTGGATGGCGCTGTCCGCCGCTGCGCACAAACGTGACGCGGGCCCTGGACGGGATGTGATGAACAGAGTTGATGAGATGCACACGTCGTCTGCACCGCTCGCGGCATGTCGGCGCTGGCCGCCACGCGCGGCCGATCAGCACGCCGCGGTTGGTGGCTGGGCCGGGTCGCTGCCAGCAAGTTAGACGCTCTGCCTTTCGTGCAGCGAAGCGCCCGCCTTTGAATTCAGGCTGCTTTTCGTCGTCCAGTCCGAGCTTGTGGGCGGTTCTCTTCTTTTTCGCAACGCCGGCCTCGGATTGGCCGAATTTCACATCCACAAGGAGGGGGCCACAATTCGAGGACTGTCGGTGCGCTCAGCTTGCGAAAGGGCCTCCGACCCAGCCAATCAGGGCGCGGGCGGCTACTTGAAGTTTCTCAAGCCGTGTTTATGTGGTTTTTGGCCAATCATACCCTCGGATTGTTAAAACCACGCGCCGATGCCGCGCAGAAAACGGGGCTGGCCCCTCTCCACACACAGTCAAACGTCGGAATCCAATACAATCGCCAAGAGGAACTCGAGCCGAAAGCGGAGCCTCGCCATGTCTCGCCTCGCCACGCCTCGCCACGCCGACCCGGCGTTTCTGTCGTCAGCCACAGGCGTTGTGAGGGCCGAGTTCCAGTCAGGAAAGCGGGCCAAGGTCCAGCCAGCAAGGCGGGCCAAGAAGGCGGCTGCCTGAGAGCGCCCGCCTCGAAACCCTTGGGATCCAACGTGCCGTTTGCCGAGATTGGGGCTGCTTGGGTCGAGGACGTCAGTTTCAGGCCCTTTTTCCGAGTCCGTTGGCCGTCCGGGCTATGCACGCGTACTGCACCCGTTTTAAACAGCTGTTTCATTCCGCCGGGCGCCTTGAATGCTCACCACCAAGTCCAAGGAGCGCGTATATCATGGGGGGCCACAGCCGCATATCGTCTGCGCAGGACGCCGCCGCTATGAAGGCTCGGAAGCCTCAAATCCGCCAACATGTGCTCCCGGCCGCCCGTGTTGGAGCACCAGCCGCTGGCCGCCGCTGCTTGGCAAGACACCGGCAGAGGCATCATCGCCGGATACGCAAAGCGCAGTTGAACATGGCGGCGAGCTAGCGCCGTCCATGCCGCCACTGGCCATGCCTTTGTCAGACCCGAGCTGGTCTGCGTCATCTCCACGTGGCAAACCAACGAGAGACTCCCGTTCTTGGCGCACACCGCGCCCCTGCTTGGGGCCCACCACCGGCCAGCGACGAAGCGCGGTCCGTGGAGCGCGGCGGCAGCGCGCCCCTGCGGTTCTCTCACAGATCAGGCGCGTGCGTGCGACCGCTCCATTCCGCAGCGCCTGCGCAAGTCAAGTGAGACTGGGGCGCGCGCATGGATAACGGCGGCAACCAGTTGCTGGAAACCCCGTCACTTCCGAAATAGCCTGCCCGCCCACCTGGCCGCGGCGCATCCCTTTCGTCACAAGGCTGGCTCGCAGGTTCAAGTAGGGCCTCCAACCCGGCATTATTCGCTTACTTTCCTAGGATCGCCGGTTCGGAGTCGTAGACCGCGCCGGAAGACAGCGCAGAAATATCGCGGAGCACAGCTCGCGCCGATTTGGAGAGCTCCAAACGCCGGGGAAAGCTTGGGCCCGGCGTCGTGGGCGGCCGCAGGTTGACTGGATCTGCGGCGAGGATTTGGCGCTCATCCTCCGAGTCTTTTCCACCAATCCGCAGCGTCTTTCCGCTTTTTTCCGCCAATGGTGCCGTCCCGCTTTTGTCCATGCGAGTCGTGATGTGTTTAAAACTCCTTGGAGTGATGGTTCCTTTTCTGACCAGGCCTCTCTCTCTCTCTCTCTCTCGTTTGGTCCCGTCGAGTTTGGTGGCCATTCTCGAATTTGCCCGCAAGCGCGCCCTCGCCCTCGCCCTCGCCCCTCTCCAGAGCCTTCGCCCTCGCCCCCAAGCACCAGGAGCCTCGCTGCAGCCTCATCTCCGCGTGACACAGCAGCTCAGCCTCCCTTTCTCAGTGACCGTCGTCGCCGTCTAAGCAGCGAACAGAGTCACCACCGGCCCCAGTAATCCCACGAATGGAGTTTGCCCGTCGCTTTACTTCCAACCACGAAATGATGTTCGCGCCGACCAGCAACCAGAGCCAGGACGCCCGCCAGCCCGACGGCCTCCTCCGCGTGGACGCGCGTCCGCCGAAGAGCCCGAACTCGAGCCCCGCCAGCAGCCCGACGCCGGCGTCCGCTGCCCAGCGCGATGACGCGCCGCGCCGGCGCCGCAGCCACTCGGAGTGTCTGCTGCTAGCGAAGCAGCACGGCACCCAGGACCTGCCCGGCCCGTGCCAGGAGTACATCACGAACGTGAAGCACATCCTGGCGAAGAACGACGAGTTCCAGATGAACTTGAAGCGGCGTCGCAGCATGAACCTGAGCCACCCGTCGCTGTTCAAGCAGTAAGGCGCTCCTCAGTGGAAAGGAGCCGTCTGGAAGCGCAAGCGGCTCGGATGAACGCGCAGACTCACGCCGTATCGACACGCCCGCACTGGTCAGAGCCCTCGGGTTCCGCGGATGCGGGCACCGCTCGGCTCCGCCAGCAGTATATGCCGCAACCGGAGGTGTTTTCTCGCTAGTGCGAGTCTCTTGGCGTCCGTGCGCGAGCACGTCCGTCTGGACCAGTATCCTAGCTTGAGCCCCGGAGCTCCTCGCCGGCCGGAGCGCATTGTCGCGCGCGTGCGTACTCGGTGCTCTCCCCGTCGGCAGTGCGTCTTGATGTGCTAACGTTATTTTATAATAAGGACTCACGTTGTATTTAACCCTCCACGCAGCCTTGCGAGTTTTGCTTTGTGGTCGCATTACCGGCCCCCTTTTGCGAGTCCCGCCCTGCGTGTGTCGTCCTGCGTGGTATTCTTGCCTCCTTTGGGTTCGTCCTGCCTGCACATTTGCGTGTGTGTATCCGTGTCTGTGTCTGTGTCTGTCTGTGTGCAGCTAGCTGTATTAAAGCGCCATGCGTCAGTTACCGCGCCACCGTCGCCCTCGCTGCTGCACTCCGCCAGTATCTTGTAGCTTATCCGCATGGAGTTGCTTGTCGTGCCGACATGACAGGTAGCTCCACTCGATCCCCATTCTCGGCATCCTGCACGGCGCACACAGGCAGACGACAGCTCGCGCACTCGTAGAGCCTCCAGGACGCGTGACGACCTCGTGGTCGCAGACCCTGCAGCAATCGCTCGCGTGAGGCCGCCAGACTCACACCCGAGGACGGCGCACACGCCTCCTTGTCCTCTTTACACGAGTGCTGGCGATGCGAACGGGACGATATGTCGCCTGCCGCGCGACTGGCACGGCGCTTGAGCTTCTCCAGACGCGACGGGGTCCTGCTGACGCCTTGACCGCGGGCCGAGCAAATGCTGGTGGGCGATGGCGCCGGTAAGCACAGCAGGGGCGCCCAGCGGCAGGAGACGCCGTCTTCACGCCTCACACTGGCAGCAGGCACTGAGACCCACGCCACCTCCTCACCGCGCTTCGATCGGGACTCAAACGGCAGCAGCAGACGCTCCTCTTCGATGTCCAGGACGACTGCGATCCCCACCACGCCCACATCGTCATCTTCGTCTTCACATTGAGCGCCTGAGCTGTCCACAGTAACAGGAAACGGATGGAAGCACGGACACGAGGGCACGGCTTCGCCTTCGGTCATCTCTGCTTCTTGGCCTTCGTCCTTGCCGCTGGGCTGGCAAGTGCATGGCTGCCTCCCCTGGGCTTCCTCCACAGCTGCAGTCTCCACAGACAAGACGCTGGTGCCGCACGTGCATTGCACCATCCATCGAGATCCCAACTCCGCCCCCAGCACCGCTGTTGGCTTATTACTCGGCTGTGTGCTGGCGAAAGCTGTCAAGTGCTGCAGAAACTCGACTCGCGGGTAGTCCAGGAACTGTGCACAGTCACGTGAAAACCAGCTCAGTGCCTCCAGCGTTGACATGGCAAGTGAGCGCTGCAAAAAGAAGAGCAGCATGCCGACCAGTGCGTCGTGCAGAGTGCTCGTGTCTGTGGTGTCTCCTCCTAGTACGAGAAAGGCAACATTGCCTGCTTCTTCACGAAGTCGACGCTGTAACACGGGGAAGAAGTGCGGTGTGCGCTGTACGAGCTGCTGGAACAACCTCGTGCCTGGCGGGAGCGCCACGCAGCCGCCAGCATGAGTCTTCAGCATCGGGTCGAGCAAGATGCACGTGCGCTGAGGTTCTTGATGCAGCTCGCACAGGAAGGCCTCGCTTGCCCTCGCTGGTAAACCATCCGATCTCACGTTGATACTGGTGTTGTCGAGCCACGCCAGGTAGACGAAGTGCGCAAAGTGCGCTTCGTGCTGGGCTTCGAAGGCCGACATAGCCAGCGCATCGCTGCTCCCAGGACCGGCGCCACTCCCCACGCTACTGATAACCATTTGGCTTCCATGTGTCCTTGCGACGTCCGCGAGCACGAAGATGTTCCCGAATAACCGAATTGGAACCGTGATAGCAGGTGCGTCAACACTAGAAAGCTGCTGCTCGGATGTGAGCGCATTGGTGTAAGGCGCTCGACAGAAGGGCTGACGCGCTGGACTCCAGCTTGTGGCTACAGCGATGGATCGGGACGCGTCGCTCACTGGTTCGGGAGACGACAGCTCGCTTGCAAAGGCCTCGTCCTCTGGAGTGACAGGGAGCTGCAGCACCTCTTTCACCAGCGCATGCACCTTGGTGGAGATCATCTTTAGTGTCGGTCGAGCGCTTGGCGTGCGGCACAGGATCTTGTTGCACAGAGCAATGAGGTGCAGGACGATTCCAGTCTCTTGGTCGCTCGTCGGGCCCAGCGCAGCCAGCATCTTCTCCTCGTGGTCTGCGCGCAGAACACTGTCGTGCTCAGCGATGACGACGTGCGCGTACAGTCCAGCCCAGTCGTCCTTCTCGAACAGCAGCTCCTGGGTCACCAGTTCGTACACGAGGCAGCCCATTGACCAGACGTCGCTGGCCAGTGTGACCTTGACCTTAGCATCTTCGCTGCCTTTGATACGGAGGACCTCCGGACTCTTGACGGCCTCCGTGCCTCGTGTTCGCGACAGTGACAGACACTTTTCGCGAGGTTTGTGGGGCGTCGTGGGCTTAGCGTGAGGCGATGAAGCAGACGAGAAGGAGGAAAAGGTGGATCGTCGTGGGGGTGGGTTCTCGGCATCGACGATCATGGACTCGCCAAAGTCTGCAAAGCAAATGCAGCCACTGGGACCACGATCGGGAATGCTTGCCTTGCTGGGTTTGTCGTTCTCTTGGTGAAGAAGCCGTCGGGTTAGCTCCCTAGAACTCGTACGAGCGAGGATATTATCACCCTACGCGTTCGTTGCCACGCACATACACACATTAGTACATGGACAGGGAGGACCGTGCAACTGGTAAGCAGATCAGAAGCGCCAAGTCACTTCGGAGGCCACTCGTACCTTGATATCGAAGTGACAGACGTCTGATTTGTGGATACGATCCAAACACCGGCCGATCTCATCAAAGACGCGCAGGAGCAACAGTAGACAGGAACGGAAGGACACTTTGGCGATGCCAGGCATTTCCGCTCTGGTGAAAGTTGCTCTCCACTCTGTGAGCGAGCACGGACAGTACTCCATCACGATCTCGAAGCTTTTCTCGGCGTGGTGATTACCATAGTCCAAAAGCTGCGTCGCCGCGAGCTCTCCTCGCAGCTTCTTGAGAACGCGCACTTCATTGTACAATCCACTAACGGTGCAGACCTCGCCTGCTCGTTTCTGATGACCAAGAAGCTTGACCGCCACGGGTGCAGAGCCTATAAGGGCTGGCTGCGATCGATATACCGTTGCAAAGCCACCTTTCGCAATGTACTCCCGAGTGCTTTGCTCTTGATTGGAAGCGCCTTCAGAGTTTGAGGAATCTTGGTTATGCCCAACAGGTTTGTCTTGCCTTGGATTGGCGTACAAGTCGCGGTCGAATCGGTTCGGACACAGCAGTCGCAGTAGTAAACGGATGGCAGATGCACGACAAGCGCCCCCAAACGTTTGTAGCGTGCTCAGCTCCAGCATCACACACTCGAAGCATCGCTGGTCCAACTCCACCGTCGCTAGGTGCTGCTGTAAGGTCCACAACAGATCGCTTAGCTCGCCTTTACCCGATGGCTCCTGGCCGGGAACGGAGACGCGAGGGCACACAGCATCGTCGAGAGCCAAGTTCGGATCCACCACGATGAATGAGGCCATCAGCACAACCAGCAGTGTGTGTAGCACTGGTTCTGCCACTAGAATGGCCTGGTCGAGGGTCGCTTTCGTAAGCTCAGTACGCTTGGTCGCTGCAGATTGCGGCACTCCGGACGGCAGCTGGCTCAAGTTCAGCTGAGAGCACAGCAGCTCTTCTGGATTTCGTTGAGGCGGGTCACATGCGTCTGGATGCCTCAAACCGGGAAGCTTCAGTGGAGGTAAGCACACATTCGTGCCGTCTTCGGTGTCACCAACAGCCTTAACATCGGAAGCAGCAGTAGCTAGTGGCGCGTCAACGTTGCCGTGAACTTGAGTATGGCATAGAAGGCGTCTTAATACCCACAGAAGCACGTCGAGATTGTTGAACACTTCTTGAACTGCTGAGAACAGCGATCTTCGGTTGGCAAGGACGATCAGACATCGCAGATGCAGCCCCATCACTCGGAATACCCACTTCTTCACCTCTTTCCCCGTGTTGGCGGTGATGCGGTCCCTGTACTGCTCAATACAATACAGGTGACCTGCGATGCAGTGCTCGTAGTCGACGAGGCTGCTTTTGTTTTCAGGATCTTGCGCCATGTAGAGCTTTTGCTGCAAAAGCAAGAACGCTTCCAGAACCTCAAAGTAGCCACGACGGTCTGGTGTCAGAAGCTCAGGAACAAAGCCAGTGGATCGGAAGTCTGCAGCCACACCAAGCATGCAGGCCGATGCACCAAACGTGGCAACAGAGTTGTCATCCAAGTGTTGTTCCGTCGGAGCCAGCAGTTCGAGCACAAAGTCCCAGAGAGTCTGTTCATCGTCATCAGCAGATAAGTTCGGCGCCAGCAACGTCATCAGCAGCTCGCCTTTCTTCTGCTCCAGTCTCGCATCATCTTCATCTTCTTCACTCGAGTCGTCACGCACGGATCTGCTGCTCAAGCTCCAAGAATTTCGAGCGGGCAAAGCCAAGTCGAGCTTGGCAAAGGCGTGCAAGAACGTTAGTACGCCTTTTTGGAGCTTGTACCGATTGGTATCGGAGATGTCTTGGCTAGTGGCTTGGACTAATAGCACGAAACGAAGGAGGGGTACTACTGCTGACCCACAGCCTAGCACTCTCACCAGAAGCGTTTGGATGTCGGAATCGCTGGTGCGTTCTAAAATCACACGAAAAACTTGTAGAATCTGCAGAACGTAGCCCACATACCTCTCCTGCCTGGGTTTCGATGTCACTTGTACCGTTTTCACAGCACTGCAGAGCTCTTGCAGTGTCTGCAGGAGGTCTTCCAGCGAACTAACCATCCATTCGTTCAGGAGTGTCCTCGGAATCCATTGGAAGATGTCTGCCAAGGCCGCGAAAGGAAGCATGCCGGGCGTACCAACCTCGTCTTCGTTCTCTGTGGCGGCTTCTTGATCGGCTGCATCACCGCACTCGTCACTTAAAGCCTCGTTGAACTCGCGGATCTTTGCTCGAGATACACGAAATAGGGAGGAATAACGCTTTTCGCCGAGCACGGTGGTCATGTCCCTTCTCCGCTGGATTTCGAGACGGAAGAACCCGGAGATACAGCCTATTACGACGCGGATCCGGCAGCCAAATGCTGCTTTGAGCAGCGAGTCGTCCGTCTTTGTGCGTCGTTCCACTACATGCAGTATCTTGCTGAAGAAGCTCTCGTGCATATCGTCGAGCCGCAGCAGTAGCGCGACGTCGCGGTCCCAGGTCGGGCACGACGCCTTGTTATACAGGAAATGCAGCGCAAGCTGCAACACGAGCTCATACATGCTCATCTTTGAGGTTTGCTTTGAGACATTGCGTGCGCATGAAACTGTTTCCGCTCTTTGGTGTCGGCGTTGGACGCCACAAAGGGGTGGGCCGTGAACTTCGGACTCGCTGCTCGATTCTTGTCTGGTGCAGCAGCAGAACGTATGGTTGGCGCATGCCACGTCATCTCTCCATAGATTCGGGAGCACAAATTGACCTTCCTGCAGTTGCATTCCAAGCTCCAATTGAACTGACAGCGGGCTGAGACGGAATAACGCGAGCGGCTTTGAGCTCGTCAACGCAGATTTCGCTTGAGTAACTCCCAGCGACAGCGATTTCCTGGACTTGGCTGACGTTTTCAGTGTAAAGCCAAGCAGGCTTCCTTTGCGCTCGCCACCTCCTTGAAGCAGTCTTCCAACACTGGGTGAAGCAGCGATGTTGGGCAGTGATCGTCGAGACTTGTGGGGGTCAATTGCGACTGGAGCCACTTGGACACTGCTATGAAGCGCCTTCCACAGCATCGTGGTCCCATGATTTCTTAGAAAAAGTCGCAAAAACAGCGGGAAGAGAGCTGCCAGGTCACGGACCAACTCAATGAACTCCCCTGGTAAGTGACCCTGGGTTCCAATCAACTGGAAAACCTGGTGGGTCAAGCGGCAAATCGCCGAGTCGTCGCTTCTCATGGCCATGAAGAGCAAATCGAATCGCATCACCCGCGAAAACTGCGCGAGTAGTTGAGTCTTCTTCTTCGCAGCTGCTGTCGAGCGTGCTTCACCTCCTATGTCCGGGTCATTTGCCTCTGAAAAGGTTGCTGACGCCATTAGCAGCTCCAGGAGAACCGGGATAACGTGGGCAGCCATCTTTATCTTTTGCGCTGGCCAGCTCGTCAGCTTCTGAGGTGCAATGAGAGGTTCGCCATTATCGCCAGCGCTGAGGCTCGTCTTCGCGAAATGCCTATGCAACTCACACATCACGCTCACAAATGTCTCTGGCAGGGGTTCATGAGGGACCACAGCCCCGCAGACGGCTTGGGCTGCTGCGAGCAGTGCAAGCTCCGGGTCACTAGACCCCAGCTCGATGCAGTTCGGGAAGCTGGACTGCTGGGCGGAGGTCGGAGTAACACTCGTCTCTTTCAGCGTCACCTGTCCTGGCGACAAGAAGTTGTCTCGTATGGCTGCAAACCTGCACTCAAGCGCGTGGCACGGGCCGTGGCTTATCAGTCACCATATTTCTCCATACCTCCCTCCCAGATAGCAATAGGGCCAAGCCACTTACGTAAAGTCCGCTTCGAACATCCGCTTGGTTGAAAAGTGCGTAGACAGCATGAACGCCGCCGGCTTGAGCGTCCCATCCGCCACAGTGAGAACCAGCTTCTGGAAGTCGAACTCGACCTGGCGGACTGGCACCACAACCAGCGAGGCGCTGTCTGAATCGCGGCTATTAGGCGTCGCAAGGATATAGAACCCACAGGCACTTGGCATCAGGATAACGGAGCAACTTGTCGTAGATGCTGAGGAAAGCACCGCGGGAGACCAATCTTCCAGCTTCATGTCTTCGTCCACTTGTAGTTCACAGCAGAGCTCGAACACAATGGCTTGGATCTGGGGCAGGAAGCGCTTCCAGCAGCGCTCCAGATGCAAATAAGCCTCCATAGACAGGTACATGCGGTGCACCGGCGTGAGTATCGGGATGGCCTCAACTCCAGGTGCTGGCTGTCGCGACTTGCTCCAGTCGAACGGGTGCTCCAGCTTCTTCATCTCCTTGCCCTTGACCAGCGTAGCCACGCGTACAGCACAACGGAACTTGACGTACACCGCGATGGCCAAGTCTTTTTCCTTCGCGAGCAAATATGTACCAGGAGGTTGGTTCTCCAGCATGGCCAGGGCTGCCTCCGAGCTGGGAGCTAACACCGCTACGAAGCAGTGCTCGCGTTGCGCTGCGCTGCATATCTTGCCAGGGTCGCTCGCGGCGCCACCTCCAGTTGGCTGGTACATGGCCACCTCTTCCTCAGCCGATTCGGTCAGCATCACCAGCACGGAGCCCACGCATACCGCCGCGCCCTCGCCCTCATCCGCATTGCGACTCCCTTGGGCGACATACTTCGCGCCGCCGCCTTCGGCCGCCGGGTCCTGCACCGGCGCCACGCTCATACCGCCTCGGAATGCCTGCAGACGTGTCGCTTGGCCCGCAGAGTGCGCGCAGGCTGTAGCGTAGAGTCTAGCGCATTTGCACGCGCAGCCAAGTAGTGAGGCGTCGCAAGCAATGCGGGACAGATGCGCACGCACGCCGTGGCGCAACGGACAAAGGAAACCCCCCGGAACGAGTATCACTCCCGCTTTAGAACCGAATTTGGACCAATGCGGGTCCGCGATACCCGAATTCAGCCAATCAGAGACGGTATGGACGAGAAATACTGCGGGCTCCAACTTCAACGAGCGCTGCTTCACCGCAGAAAATGCGGGAATGCGTCGACGCCAGTCCAGGAGTAGCTCCATGCAGGAGAACGAACAAGCTGTACGCCAGCACTCACGCAGCAGTAAAGGAGTAGCTGCCCACATGTGTTTAGCTGTGTGGGTGAGTGCTTTACATGGAGGGCACCCGCTGTCCTCAAAGGGGGTGCGACTTGGCGGTTGGTTCTTGATGGGAAGTGACCCGGCGTGCTAGTCCCAAACTGTCATCTCTCTTAGCTGCAGTCCAATGCACCATGCACCCTCTTCGCTGCATGACAAGCGCGTTTAGGTCTGTATCTATCTGCTACGCACTGGCGTGGCGCGCTTTGGCGTGACGTGAGCTGACAACCGCGCCGCTCTTGGCATCGGTCATGTCGGACTTCACGGACGACGAGGACCGGCAGCTCGTGCAGCTGGCGCTGATCTTTCTGCGCAGCGGACAGCAGGTCGCATGGGGTCGGCTGGCGCGACAAATGCACTCCTCCGGTCACTCCAAGGAGGCGTTGCGCCAGCGACTCAAGACGCTCAAGCGCACGTACGGCCGTCGACTGGACCACTTCCCGGCTTGGTTCTTCAAGAAGCGTCTAGTAAGCTCTCGAGCCGCCCATTTGCTTCGATCTCAACGCAACACCAAAGCCAAGGCCACAAACGTGCACAACGCTGTTCAGTCGAGCGAGATGCGCAGGCAGGACGCGCGAGTACGGCAACAGCCAACACACGGACAAGCGACGGTTGACGCGACTCAGCACCAGGACGAGCCGCTGGAGCCACCGCTGTCTCCGCTTCTGCTGCTCGCATCCGTGGCGACAACTATTGGCGACACTGTGAAGCACGACGTAGTGCCCCCTATTCGCGCGTAAGTCTTCTGAGGAGTTATGAGAGACACCCAGCGAAAAACTCGATCACTGGGGTAAAGCCCTCACTGCTTATGAAGATCGTGCGTTCCCAAGACGCCGAGATCCAGTGTCCAGCTAGCAGTGCATGCGCTGGCCCATGACAACGCGAGTCCGTTACCTCATACTGGGATCTTGACGGCTCGGTCGTTTCTGTCTCTATGATTAGGCCGATATTGAACGAACGAGTGTGATGGCACCGAGGCAAGGAAGGACACTGAACGCAACGCCCTGGGCTGCTATTTCGCCATCAAGCTCTTGCCAAGGCGTTGACCTCCATACTGCGGCTGCTCCATGACGCAGGCCAAGCCTGAGACGGACGTGAGTGTCCAGGAGAAGGCCACGGTCGACTCCACGCGATGGCCGATCAACCGTCTGTGCTTTGAGGACCTGTCGGAGCAGGACACGGCGACTGTGGACCAGATTTTCGCTACGCGTGACGACAGCGCACTGATGATTAAGTGGGTCACGCTGCACAAGCCATCGAACCGCTTCCGTGCACGTCTCGTCGTAATTTCGGCGCTCCGCGTGTGGCTTCTGAAGCGCAAGAAGCCATTCCGGAAGGGATTGGAGCGTCGCCAAGACTACGCGCTCACGAGCGTCCAGAGCCTCACAGTGCTGCGTTCTCGCTCACCCTCGCCATCATCTCTGGCTTCAAACTCTACAGCCACAAGCTGCACGTCGACAGTCTCCGTCATACTTGTTCTGGCGCGCAAGGACGTCCATGGATGCGTCAGTGAGCCGATCACCTTGCATTTCGACCCAGGGGTGCATACTGAGAGTCTGGTGCGTCTCCTTCAGCGACTTCTGCACGCGCTTCGCCTAGCCTTCCCACACAAGCAAGTTCCGCCTGTGACGCTGCCTTCCGACTGCCACTGGCTCGAGTTCTTCCCGTCTGATGACGATATTGCAGCTCCAGGCCAACTCAACCAGGACCAGAATCAATGCCAACTTGGCAGTGACTCCTGTCCAAGCATTCCTCGAGAGCTGTTCGTGGCCATGACGACGGCTTATCATGCCTTCTGCGACGACCAGGGCGTGCGCTTTCGTGCCAGTGTGCCCAATCGACTGGAGGAATGTGCGACTACCTCCGACTGTATGGATTTCCAGTATTGCCTCGGCTTCCCTCCAGGTGTAGACGGCTACGAGCGGCACCCCACCCACCTACCGACAGCGCTGCAGACAGCTTACCGCTGGGTGACGGACGTGTGTTTCTCCAGCAGTCACTCGGCCGCCTGGTTCCAAGCACAAGAGGTTCAGGCGCTGGCTCGCACGTTGGAACACTCACGCTGCTTTGAACATATCGTTATCAACGACCTCGCTGTGGGTCAGGCCAGTCTCACCACGCTCTTCCGCACGCTACTCTCGCCGTTCTGCACGATCTCGGGCTTTACACTCACGAACGTGCAGCTCTCGGTGCGAGCGCTCCGGATCCTACAGCACGTCGTCCTGCAGTCCACGATCCAGAGGGCGTCCGATCAGCAGAAGCACGTGCAGCTCCGGCGCCTGGACCTTTCTTTCAACCGCTTCTCCGTTGCCATGGCCACAGAGCTTGCTACAACGCTAGAGCTGCTTCCCGGAGGCTTGGATCTACTGCAGCTCGAGCGCTGCTGCTTGTCCACCGCGTCGTGCTGTCGGATCGTGAAGGCCTTGAACACCAGTCCAGTGTTCGCAGCGTCACTGCAAGAGCTCAACTTGGCTGGGAACCATCTTGGACGGCCAGGAACCAAGACGCTGGCTACGTGGATCTCCGGGGCCTTCGCACTCCAGCGCCTCGACCTCTCACGCAGCCAGCTTGACATGAACACGTTCGTGCATGCGCTTAAGCAGAACACATTGCTGCACGAGTCGTCACTGCTGGAGCTGGACCTCTCGTACAACCAGATGCGTTCCCAGGCAAGTCAAGACCTCGGTGCTATTCTCGGGAAGACGCAGAGCTTGGCCACGCTCTTCTTGCGTGGAATGCAGCGCTATCGTCGCTTCCAGCGCTTCCTACCGCAGCAGGAAACAGCATTGTCAGCGCTCTCGGAGGCCGCGGCGGTGGCACAGGTCGCAGCCAGGAGAAGACGCGGTGAGCCTGTGCATCGCGCGGATGGACTTCGGAAGCAGTTTCTGCGGCATATCCTTGCTCCAATGTTCGCCAACACGGAGCGCGGTTGGGCCTGCATGGTAGATGTGAGCGAGAACGACTTGAGTGGACACCGGGCGGAGCTTCTTGCTCAGTTGCTGGACGAATCTCCCTGGGCTTCACGAACATCGCTGCGACTGGACCACACGCGGCTTCATGACAAGGCAGTGAGTACTCCAGTATGCTGGTTTGCTCGACCTTGATGGGGTTCTGAAGGCTGTGTACTCACTCTAGTTGTGTTTCCGTGACGTCCAGTCCCTTTTACTGCTCCACTCTATCCGAGGTTGTAAGACGTTGGACTCGCTCAGTCTTGAAGGCAATGGCTACGTGAAGCGTGAGACGCAGCGCAAGCGTCGGCAACTGGAAGACGAGCACAGCGAAGTCAATAAGCCACTGCCAAGCCTCATCGAACAAGCGGGAGCTAATGCGCTGTCTCTGCTACTGGGAGGTGAAGGCACTGCAGAATGCGACGACAACCAACAGCTAGCAGCGTCGTGGATGGGGGGAAGCGACAACGGAGACGCCTTCCCAGCCTCTGCGTCGTACGCAGTTCATACCAAGCCGCTGCGTCTCAAAGAACTCTGTCTCAAGTGTGAGTCTACGTTCGTGTTTGGCGCACATATCGTGACTGCGGCCGTGAAGGCACTCGCGAGACCCAGCGCGCACTTGCAGATGCTGGACGTCACGGGCAACGAGTGTGGTGACGCGCTGGCTCAGGCGCTTGGAGAGGTCTTACCCACCAACAAGAGTCTGCAGGCGCTCTTCTGGGACGGCAACGCCACCACCGTGGACGGCTTCTTGGCCTTTTACAACGGCCTTTTGCAGAATCGGACGTTGGCGATGGTCCAGATGCCCATTCAGGACACTCGTCGGGTACGTATCTGAGTTTGCATGCTTGCTGTTAGCATGCCGGGGACTTGTAAGAACCCCTGGAACGCTGGCTTGGGTCGAGGTGGCCTCGTCCTGACGGCGTTTGGTGTGGGCTTGTGCTATTGACGTGGAGCAGATCTTGGAGGAGCAGAAAGACCCTCCGCGCGAGAAGCTCTTCAGCATTTTGGGCAAGATCTTCAAGATCACGGAACGCAACCAGATCCTGGCACGGCAGGCCAAGGAGAGGAAGAGCGCGTCTCGAAGCGCTCGAACCAACACCACAGCATCCGTCGTATCCGCTACAACTACAACTTCATGTGCAGATATGAGTCTGCAGCACCAGGAGAACAGCGGCAACAACGAAGTACAGAAGCAGAGCGCTAGTGATCTTGAGCACGAATTACCAGAAGACCAGCACGACGAAGGCAGCAGCGGCCACGCTCATGCCGGTAGCATCCAGCTCACGGCACCGCGCACTTCAGAGCTAAGCTGGAAACTCGAGAGATGTCCGTCTCCAGACCTGTCACGACTCTCAGAAGATGACGACGAATCTTCGTCTCGGACAGACGCCGTGCGGAAGAGCATGAGCTTCTCCCGGGCGTCAATCTCGCGGTACCCGTCCACCATGCAGTCGTGGAGTATGCGCAGCGACGCGGACGACTTCCTCACGCAGCTCAGTCGGCTGGACTCTCTCACAGCCTCCTTCTCCGCCTCTCCATCGCACATGTAAGTCGTCCAACACGCCCGAGATCACCTTAAACTCCAGCGCCAAGCAACACACATGTATAAGCGTCCGGTGGCCTTGACGCCACGCTATTTGCGTGCCGAGCTGGGCTTGAGACTCTGCAGGAAGGAACTCAAGCTGCTCTTGACGGCGGTCACGGCAGCATCAGGCGCCTTCTTCTTCTTCTTCTTGCGCTTCTTGGGTCCGTCTAGCAGCTTCCGCGGAGGACTGGGCGGCGGCGCGAACATGCTGGAAGGTGGCGGCACAGCTGGCACCGCTTCCTGAACAGCTACAGCATGGAGAGGCTTGTTGGACGAGTCGACACTGGCTTCCGTCTTGGCGCGCTTGGCAGTCTGCTCGCTGGTGTCCTGGGTGGCGTCCCGCACGCGCTTCTTCAGCTTGGACTTGTGGACAACGGAAGCGCCAGGACGAAGACTCGCGTGCTGGCAGCGGTGGCAGGTGACGCGCTGTTGGAGGTCATGCATGGGCATGGACGCATACACGATTAATGCAGTCAGTTCTGAGGTGCTGTGCGCGTCGCCGTTTCTCCATGCGATTGGAAGGTTGTTGCGTGACGGAGAGACGTACCACGACGTTGGTGAGCGACTCGCGCACGACGCGTGGCGAGGGTCCGCCGTGCGTGGACGTCTGTGGCTGCGAGAGCCGCTGTTGGCGGGCCAAACGTCGGTTCACCCGAGACTTGCACGACTGAGGCACGACGCGCACGTCTGCGGATATGCTGGGCAGTAGGAGTCCACCACAGCGCTCGCAGATGAAGTCCAGCACGGCTCGCGGGAGCTCCACACGATTCGCACGCGCCTGCTGCATCATGGAGGCGCTGGGTGCCGGGCGTACAGAGTGTGAGGTGGTGGTGGCCAGCAGGCATGTCAAGAGAGAGGATTAGAGAGATGGCACGACGTACAGGAGGTGGTTGGCCAAGGTGGCATTTGTAGGCAGCAGCGCGTGCGCCGTCTGCCAGAGGTAGGTGAAGCGCCGCCCTAACTGGCGCGAGTTCTCCACCTCGGTCACCTTGAGCTCCGGCAGCGCCGGCGCCGCATACTCCTTGGCCATGGTCGCGCTCGTCACCAGCACCTTTGCTTGGCGGTGGTAGCGCAGCCTCGATTTTTGGCCAATGAGGTGTCTTGAGCTCTTCAGTCCGCCTTTGAGTGGAAGTGAGCTCGAAGCAGGCAGAGCGAAGAGGGCGGCGAGCATGGGGCGGCAAGGACAGCGCGGGCACCGGCAGCGCGGCGCCGGCACGGTGAGCGTGTCCAAGGGCGAGCAGATGCGGCAGGGCGTCATGTGCAAGGAGTGGCAGCGCACGCCCATGCAGCTGCTGCACGAGTACTGCCAGAGCCAGAAGCGACGCCAGGCCTACTATGCGCGCGCCAAGGCCGAGAGGCCCGACGCCTTCCGCATGCGCTGCGTGCTGCCTGACGCCAAGGACAAGAGCAAGGATCTGCACTTTTGTCCGGAGCAGGAATTCCCCTCCATGGACGAGGCCAAGCACTGCGCTGCGCTACTGGCGCTCAAGCACGTGGAGCCGCTTCGTCCCTTCGAGCGCAAGCTCCCGGACCCGTTCCGCGAGCTTTGGCTCGCTCTAGGCAAGGCCGAAGCTGCTAGCAAGGCCCCCAACAAGACTAAAGCGCCTGCCAAGGGCGGTAAGACCCCTCCCGCCGCCAAAGCACAGCCTAAAGGCGCTCAAGGCGACGGCGGGGAAGACGGTATGGACTTGTGGGCAAGTGCTGGGCCAGCTCCAGCAGCGGACACGCCCAAGAAGAAGGAGTGGCAGAAGGAACCGATACTTACACTCACGGCAGACCGCAAGTTCGCGTCGCACGCAGAGTTCGAAGCTGCCAAGCTGGAGCGCACCAAGGAGCGCAACAAGCGCCAGCGTTCGCGAGAAAACCGCGAGCGAGCCAATCTGCCCAAGCAGGTGATGATGAGTGCTCCGTGCCGGGAACTTATCGAAGGCATCCTGCGCGATCTAGGCGCCATGCAGGGACCCAGTGCCGACCACAGCAGCGAGGACGACGGCCAGGACGACGCTGAAGCTCGAGAACGAGCAGCAGCAGAGGAGGCCGCCTTCCGCAACAAAGCCAGTCAGCGTCTACGAGCCATTGGGTTCACTCCCAAGCAGGTCCAAGGAGCACTGCAGGGCTGTCCACGCGCTGCGGACTCACGTGATGCCGCTGACGACGACGAGCACATGACGGCCATCTTTGACTGGCTTTGTCTCAATGTCCCTGAAGGCGAGCTGCCCAAGAAGTTCAACCCAGAAGGCACACAGCTAGACGTGGTGCTGAGTAACAACGGTGTACTCACGGAGGAAGCGCAGGAGGCTGCACGGGCCGCTGTGGTGGTGCAGCGCCTCATGAAATTCGGCTACGACCGCCGTGACGCGGCCGCCGTGGCCAAGGAGTTCTTGCTGGAGACGCCTGAAGTGGATGAAGCGGAGCTCAAGGCGCCGTCCATGACGACAATCTGTCTGCTACTGCAGAAACTGTTCCCGTTCGTGAAGAAGCGTTTCGATGTGGAAGAAACGGCTTCGGAAATGGCTTTGGAGGCTCCTACGGATGATGAAGAACTGCTGGCCATGCGTCAGGACGAGATCTTTGCGCTAGAAGCTATCTACGACGAGACGCTGCGCGTTGAGCCGCTTGGAGACGATAGTGATTCAAGTGCGCAGCTCCTGCTGTTCCAAGTAAGTGACGCAGTACGACTCCATATTTTCCTTCCCAGGGCGTCAAGATATCCGTTCGAATTGCCGTTGCTAGCGGTGACATCTACAGAGACGTCACACCAGCCTCATCTACTGGCAGCGTGTGGTGCGGCGCTCAAGAGCTGCGCGCACTCCATTGGTGAACCCATGCTCTACGATATCTACGTGGCGGTGGACGCGTATCTGCAGGACGCACACAAGCTGCCAAAGAATGTGTCGAAGCTCCAGTTACTGGCTCCACCGCCTGTCAAGAAGCCGACCAAGGTGACAACCCCCTCTGCTGCGGATTCCAAATCCAAGCGGGATGACAAGGCGTCGAGGCATAAGAAGTCCGGACGCGGAGGAAAGAGCGGTCGAAAGATACAGCGACCTCCGAAGCCTGTGGACGTGGAGACCATGCAGCGTCTGAGCCAGACGCTCCTGCAGCAGCGTCAAGCCAAGGACAGTCAGCGCAACTTCCAGCAGATGCTAGCAGCGCGTGCCAAGCTGCCTGCGGGGAAGGAGCAAGCGCATGTGGTGCAGTGTGTAGCCAACAACCAGGTGGTGCTTATCTGCGGCGCCACAGGTTGCGGTAAGACGACGCAAATCCCGCAGTTCATCCTGGATGACTACGTGGATCGCGGCGTTGGTGGCGAATGCAACATCATCTGCACGCAGCCACGTCGAATCGCTGCCATTGGCGTGGCCACACGTGTGGCACAGGAGCGCTGTGAAGACATTGCGGATGTTGTGGGCTACCAGATCCGCATGGACGCCAAGAAGTCGGCCAACACGCGGCTGTTGTTCTGCACGACGGGTGTGCTCCTGCGTCGGCTGCTGAACGACCGTGGGCTGTCCGGCGTCTCGCATGTGGTGGTAGATGAAGTGCACGAGCGCAATGTGGACACAGACTTCCTGCTGTCCATCCTGCGAGATCTGCTGCCCAAGCGTCCGGAGCTGCGTGTCATCCTCATGAGTGCCACGATGAATGCGGAGCTCTTTGTAAAGTATTTCTCGGCCAGCTCGAAGCAACCGTGTCCCGTACTAGACATCCCGGGCTTCACGTACCCCGTGGAGTGCAACTTTCTCGAAGAAGTGCTTGCCCAGACACACTATGACGTGCCCAAACACTTGCTCAAGGCGCCGAAGAAGAAACCCGGCGACGACGAGGAGAAGAAGCCGCGACCGATCTCGGATCTTAGCCCCGAGGAGATTGTGGCGCGGCTGGATGACTCCAAGATCGACTACGACCTCATTCTGCATCTGGTTCGGTATTTAGTCCTGGACAAACCGCAGCAACAAGGTGGCGGCGCCATCCTTGTGTTCCTGCCAGGCACAATGGAGATCAAGCGCGTCGTGGACATGGTGACGCACAACGGTGCGCTGTCCTCCAAGGTCTGGGCTCTGCCGTTGCACGGCTCTCTCTCAGGCGCAGATCAAGCGCTGGTATTCAAGTCGGCTCCACCTGGCAAGGTAAAGCTCGTGGTGTCTACCAACATCAGTGAGACTTCTATCACCATTGACGACATCACGGCCGTGATCGACTCTGGTAAGGTGAAGGAGATGGTGTACGACAGTCACGCGAGACGTTCCCAGCTGGTGGACTGCTGGGCCTCACGTGCAGCTTGCGACCAGCGTAAGGGTCGAGCTGGTCGCGTGCAGGCTGGTACATGCTACCGTCTCTTCTCGCGCAAGCGGTTCGCAGCCATGGCGCCGCAACTCTCGGCAGAGATCCACCGCGTATCGCTGGAGCAGCTCTGTCTTCAAATCAAGAAGCTGGAGCTGGGTTCCATCAAGGGCTTTCTCTCTCGAGCCATCGAGCCTCCCCAGGAGGATGCCATCGACGCTGCAATGCAGGAGCTCGTGGCCATCTCAGCCTTCAAGACGGTGGCCAGCAAACCTCGCGGTGCGAGTATCCACGACGATGAAGTATCGCTCACGCCGCTGGGCAACCACTTGGCTATGCTGCCGTTAGACGCACGCATCGGCAAGTTCCTTGTGTACGGCTCCATTCTGCGCTGCGTGGAACCTGTGGCCATCATTGCAGCCTGCATCTCGAGTCGCAGCCCCTTCCTCTCCAGTATGACGGACCCGGAGCTGCGCTCGAAGCAGGACGCACTCAAGAAAGAGCTGGGTGGAAGCTGGAAGAGCGACCACCTGCTGCTCTGGAAACTCATGGAACGGTATGCGCCACTGCGTGGGCAGAAGCAAAAACGCAGCTTCTGTCGCGACATTGGCTTATCCTTTGACACGATGGAGTCCATCTTGGACTTAAAGCAGCAGTACCTCACACAGCTAGACAACATTGGCTTTTACGAGCCCGGCGAGCGCATGAACGAGAACGCGGACGCACCTCGTATCATCAAGGCTGCGCTGTGCGCCGGACTGTACGCGAACGTGGTGCAGGTGGTGTATCCGGAGCAGAAGTACTTCCAGGCGGCACACGGCGTGGTCACGGAGGACCACAACGCCAAACAGATCCGCTACTTCGTACGCAACGAGGAGGAGCGCAACCAGCGTGAACGCGTCTTCTTGCACCCGTCGTCCTGCAACTTCACGCAAGCGCAGTACGACTCGCCCTGGCTGCTCTACACGGAGCTGGTGCAGACCTCCAAGGTGTTTGTGCGAGAGAGCACCATGGTGAACCCGTACGCGCTGCTGCTCTTCGGTGGTCACCTCGAGGTGGTCCACGAGAAGAACTTGCTCACACTCGACAAGTTCATCCACTTCAACGCCGTCGCACGCATCGGCGTGCTCATTAAGTCCATCCGCCAGCATCTGGACCGCCTGCTAATGGAGAAGATCGCCGACCCGAGTGTGGACATCGCCAAGAGCGAACTGGTTACGGCTATCAGCCACCTGCTCAAGAGCGAAGGCATGTACACGGACACCTAAGCTTACTGCGCGTTTGAGCACTGCGTTGCAGCAACAGGCTGGCTTGGAGCAAATGACGACGGCAGGAAAGTGATAAACGAGACGTAGCGAGAGTCCACACGCAGAGAAGCTAACTAATGCAGTCCGCGTTGATGCAGAGACCAATCACGCATGGGAATACACGCACATGGCTTATATGAATCCTCACCGCGTGGCGCTTACATGAGCTCGCATTTGCTCCATCGGGATCATGCTCCTTGATCAGTTGGTTTCTGCAAAATGCAAGTTAAACTAGCGCCCCATCTGCTCATGCGAACAACGTCTGCCAAATCGCAGGTTTGACCCAGTTGTAGTCGTCGCGCCGAACCGCGTGCTCGGCTTGGTCAAGCAGCTTCTTCAGAACCGCGCGGTGGCGCTCGGACAGCGGCGGGAACTCAGCCTTCACGGTCGAGTTGGACACGCGTTGCTGCTGGTCCTGGATCTTCTTCTGCGCACGCTCGATGTCAAAGAGCGACTCGAAGTACTTGAGCTGCGTGTACAACGCGCTGTCCGGGTACTCGAACGACGTAGTGGCCCGGCACCCAGGGGCCGAGCAAATATTGCCATTGCCACGCAGCGACTGCTTCTGTGTGCGCGTCTTGCACGTCACGTCCGAGCAGACCGTCCAAGCCTCGTAGTACTTCTTGGTGGACTCGCGGGTGGCAAGGTGTAGTCTGTTGGACAGCACGGCCTGCAGGTCGTCGCCCACATTGCCGTCGATGCCTTCCTTGTCAAAGCCCCAGAAATCCGCCTTGCACACCGGACAGAGCAAGCCGCTCGCCAGCTTGCCGTCCTTTTCAGACGTGCCATACACACCCGGGAAAGCACTCGCCATCTTACAGTGCTCGCATGTGATCTCGAGCGGCACACAATCCTTGAACCGGTCCGCGTCGTTCTGCAGAACACTGGGGATGGCGTCTCCACCGTCGTTGTCGTCGCCAAAGTGGTTCGCCGAATGCGAGAACTTGGATGTGTCAAGGCCGAGACAGTGCGCCAACTGCGGGCTCGATGTGCCTTCGATGTGTGCGCACAGGCGGTTCACTGGAGGGTGGATCTGTGACTCGAGGTACCACTCCACGTCGATGTTGAGCTTGCCTCCGGATCGCTTTACTTCGTCTGGGTGGTAGGACCGACGTCCGCTGCCGGGTTCTTCCTCTTTGCAAAGCACGTATGGAATGTGCGTTCCCGCGCCGATGGGTTTGCCCTGGGCACGGAGCGCCAAAGCCACCTGCACGTGGTATTGCTTGGCGCGGTCCGGGTACTGCTCGGGCTGCTTGTTCAAGCTCTTGGTGATCACGTACTGCTCGATGGGCTCCTTGCCTGAGCGCATCCGTTCCGCTACCTGCTCCAGATGCTCGTGGATGCTCTCGACCACGTCGTCGCGGGAGCTGCCGGACAGAATGAAGTCCAGGATCTCGTTACCCACGGCCTTGGAGATGACACACCAATCACGACGCACCATATCCAGTCCCTTGACATCCTTCTCGAAGGCCACGTCGCCGTTCGGCTTCTCCTTGAGCACTAGCGCCGCGTACTTCTTCTTGTTCAGCAGCAGGATCGTCTTGAAGATGTAATCCACCTCCAGCTCCAGCAGCCGGAAGTGCTTGTTACACTGGGCCTGGATCTCTCGTCCGATACGCTTCGCCTCGTCCAGTTTGTCAGTGCGCGAGTCCACCATGATGGAATCGGTATCACCGTAGATCACATCGTAACCGCACTCTTGCTCAGCGACCTCCTTCGCGCGTTGAAGGGTCTGTCGGCCTGTTGACGTAATGAGAGCAGCGATGGGCTTGGCGTAGAATCGCGAGAACCGGAAACCCAAGCAGCCGTACATGGAGTTGGCTGTCAGTTTGATGGCCTTTTGGCGGATATCAAGGAGCGTCGCCTTCTCCACGTTCCCAGACTTCTGTTCCGCTTTCAGCTGCTTCTTGACTTGCTTTCGCGACTCCAGCAACCGCTTGATCACGCCAGGCAGAATACCTTCCTCGCACGCACTGCTGGGCAGAGGCGGGATCTCCGAGTCCTCAGCAGCATCGCCGTTGTCCGGATTGTGGTCCACATCTTCGTCGTCCACAACTTCATCGTTTTCTGGTTGTGGCATGGGCTTGGACTTCTTCTTCTTCTTCTTGGATGACGCACTGACACCAGCTTGGTCATCGTTCAGTTGCCGCTCTACAGTCGTGAAGCAAATATTGTATTCCTGAAGAGAGATACAAGTAGACAGAAAGAAGTGACGAGCATCAGTACTCCACCCAAGCACACCCCAGGATCATATGGGCGGCGAAAACTTACCCGAATGATAGACGGGTACAGACTCATGAAGTCCAGCAGCACGACAAAGTTGTCGTAGAGTCCCTTCTTGGGCGCGAACACCATACCACCGGCGTAGGACGCCTCACGTTTCTTGCTGCCCTTGTCCGCCTCGGTGCGCGTCTTGAACTTCTCCGGCACGATAAATTTGTTCTTCGACCGGCTGAACTCGTGCAGCAGCAAGTACTCGATCCGCTCGGCGCGCTTGTTCGCCTCCAGTGTGCGTGTCCAGAGGTAGCCACAGAGGTTGGCCAGCTGCTTGGACAGCGGCAAGATCTCCAGTTTATGCATGAGATGCAGCACGAACATGGCGTCATCCAGCGTGTGACGCAGGAACTTGACGAAGTTGCCCGCGCCACCCAAAAGTATCTGGGGAATGTCGGTCATTTCCACGTCTAGTCGTTGCTTGGACAACAACTTCTCCACCAGATACGAAAGTGTGTAGTTGTTCTGAGAGGGCAAGAGCTCCTTGGACGACACGTACGTGTCACAGAAGAGCCGCCCGTTGACCATGTCGTCCATGCGGTACTCGTTCCAGCCTTCGCCCACGTTCATGGGGTTCAGTCGCCCGCGTCGCAATCGCGTGAGCTTGGACCAAAGCCCGCCAAGGTGGAAGTTGTCGATTCGTGAGATGAGCAGATCCAGCGCGTACTTGTGTAGGTTGTGGCCCACGATCACATCCGGGTCTTCGCGCTGGACGCGGGTGAGGAAGTAGCTTAGCATGACTCGCTCGTTGAGCTCCACACGCAACCGCTCGTTATTGATGCCTCGTTGGCCGTTCTCCAGGCGCATGCCGAAGCGGTCGTCCTTTTGCACAGCCACGGCGTACTCCTGCGGGAAGCCCACGTTCTCGTCTAACGGACGGATGGCCGTAAAGTGAGAGATACCGCGCTGTATCTGCGAGCCCTTCCCACCCTCCGAGCTTACGCCCGTCTCCGTGATGGCCGACAGCGCCACAACCTCATGTTTGCCCGAGTTCGGGTTGCACACGCTTTTGAGGCTGAGACTCATGACCTTGAGCGGCGGTGGCGCCAAGCCACTACCCTGGATGGAGCTCACGTTCTTGGGGTCGAAGGTCTCGTACTCAGACTGGCAAAAGCTCACGCCTTCGTTGCTCTTGCGCACGTTCTTGATCTCTACCCAGCCAGGACCCAGCAGCTTGCGCTTGAGCAAGAAGTTCTCCAGCGGCCGGGTGAAGGCACCACAAATGCGCGAGAAAGTCTTCCCGCCGCGCGAGCAGTAATCCGACGGTGGTGCTGGGTACTTCGCACCGTACTTCACCTTGAGATGCAAGTTCTTCCCTCGCGGGATGCCAGCTTCTTCAAAGGCGTAATTGCGCTCCACAAGCTTCGTCTTGAAGGCCTCCTGGTCGCGCTTGCTGGAGATACAGGATGGCACCAGCACGTTGTGGATCTCCTCGTGCATGCGCATCCAGACCTCCTGCTGCTCCGACTTGCTCAACTCCTTGAGTGTCTCCCGTGGCACGAGGTACATGTATCTCTGCAGGTTGTTCACCACCACACAGCAGCTCTTGAACGTCGGCGAGCCGTTTGGACCACCACTGTTAGACGTCTTGATTTTGCCGATAAGGTAGATCTTGCCCGGTCGCTCACGCACTTCCACAGCGTCCATCCAGTACATTTGGAGTGAGCCTTCTGTGACCAGAGGCGCTTCTGGTTCTTCCTCCGCTTCTTTCATGGCCTTCCCAGCCACCTTGCCATTGGCTTCGTCGTTCCCCACTTGCCACCATTCGGCGACTTCATTAGATGGCACGTCGCTCATCAGCACGTCTTCTGTCGAGCTCTCGGACTTCATTGGAGCCGCCAATGCCCGTGCAGTGGGTTCCGTGGTCTGCAGACGCGCTTCTCGCGCGCGGCGGAGCAGCATCTCACGTTTACTGAGCTTGGGTGTCTCGGCAGGCTTGTCTTTCTTTTCCGGCACGGCGTTGGAGTCGTTATCCGCCTCTTCTTTGAGTTTCACGTCCTTATTGTCATCCTGAACGTCGGCATCGGCGTCTTCCATGGGTTCATCCGCGTCGCCATCCTGTTCGAACGAGTTGTCGTCGTAGTCTGCAGTCGTATCACCGTCCACCTCATCGTCAGCAATGTCCTGGTGCGAGGCGGAGCTGCTGCCGGGCTGCATACGCGAGGAACTGAAGCCAGTAGACGTCCTGGAGCTACGGAATTCGGATGAACCGGACGAATACGTCGACAATGGCCGCGCGTACACCTGGTGCGACTCGGTGGGGTTGCTCGTCAGGTCGTCAAGCATGCTGTCCAGGTCAATATCCCGCTTCTTAGTACTGGCGCGGCCTGCACCACGCGAACCACCAGTCCCAGTCGAACCAGCAGCAGCGCTCTTTCCCTTCTTGTTTGTGGACGCGGAGAAGAACATGTTGGTGATCTTCTGCTCACCGCCGCCGCCCAGCTTGGCACGCTGCATCTTCTTGGCGCGACGCATGTAGGCGCTGGACAAGGCGCCGGCACTGCGCTTCTTCCCGCCAGCAGCAGCGCTGTCACCGTCGTCATTCGCAGCTGACCCTTCCTCGGGCTCCGACTCGAAGAACTGCTCCTCGCCGTCGTCGTAGTAGCCCATCTCGCCGTCGTCGTTCTCCACAAAGGGCAGTCCTTGGCGTCGCTTTCGCACCAGGTCTTCATACTCCGCCTCCGTCACAGACTTGTAGATGCTCTCCTCCTGCGGCTTATAGTCGGCCACGCGCGACATGCGCTCCGCCTCGCCGCCGTCCCCAGCCTCGCGCAGACGCCGGATCTCCTCCAGCGCCTTGCTGCGGCCGCCGCCGCCGCGCCTGGCGCCGCTGCCCGAGCGTCTCGAGCTCATGTCGTCCGCAAGCCGCTGCTGCCTCTGCTGTCTGCGCGCGTCTTCCAGCAATGGCGCGTTGGCAAGAGGCGCCAGCAGCCGCGCGAGCGCGCCAAAAATGGCGCCAAAACAGCGACCTTTTCGGCCAATGGGGGGCGACATTCGGAGAGTTTCGTCCAATGGGCAACGCGAGCGCGCCTCCCCGGAAGACGCCTTTCTCGAGCCTGCCTGATCGTCAAAGGCGGAAGGCGGAGGAAGAGCAAGATGGCGTCGGCGATGGCCACGAAGCGGCTGCGCAAGGAGTACCTGGCGCTGCAGAGAAACCCGGTGGAGAACATCCGCGCGGCGCCGCTGGAGAAGAACATCCTGGAGTGGCACTATGTGCTGTCGGGCACGCCTGGTACGCCGTACGAGGGCGGCTTCTACCACGGCAAGCTCAAGTTCCCGCCCGAGTACCCCATGAAGCCTCCGTCCGTGCTCATGTGCACGCCCAACGGCCGCTTCGAGATCAACCGCCGCATCTGTCTGAGCATGTCGGACTTCCACCCGGAGACGTGGAACCCGCTCTGGGCTGTCGGCTCCATCCTCACGGGACTCTACTCCTTCATGGTACGGCTTCTGGCTGCGTTCTTTCCCGTCGGCAGACACTTTCATGTGCTGTGCTGGCTGCTGATGGCGGATGTGTGTATGTGCGCGCGCGCGCGCGTCGAGCGGTTGCTGCCAGCTTGAGGACAAGATCACGACTGGCAGCATCGAAACGACGGACGAGCAGGTAAGAGCGCGCCAGTGACGCTTCATAATGCTGCGTGGGCCACGTCTGCATGGTTGTGCGCGTGTGTGGGCGTCATGCGGCACAATGTGATGGCGAACTGATGCATGGATGCGTGTCTGCGCTTTCTGGGCTGCGAATCTCGCGGCGGTGTCTCGCAGAAGCAAGCGTACGCCGCGGCGTCGCTGCAGTTCAACTGCTCGGACAAGAACTTCCGCACGCTCTTCCCCGACCTGGAGCAGCTGCAGAAGGCGCAGGCGAAGGCCGCCACCTCCGCCGGCGCACAGGAAAAAGAGCAGGCCGAGGCCGAGGCCGAGGAGGCAGCCGCATAGAGCCGCCGCACGGCCAAGGAGGTAGCCATTGGCATGTCTGCTTGGTGTCGGAGCTGCTGGACGATCTTGCCAGATGGCTCCTCTCTGCCATTTTCGACAGGTCAAAAGCGTCGAATCGGAATGGACCGCTCGGGTGTTCCCAATCTACCACTGAGTTCCCACGAGTTGCCATCATTTTGTTGAAACTCGCCCTCGATTGTTCACCCACATCAAGGCCAGAATTGGCCAATCACAGGGAAGATGGGATCGAGCCTATCAGCTACTACTCGTGATACCAAAGAAGCCCCGAGTTGCCGCGTTGCCATAGTCGCTATTCCATTCCTTCCCAGTTCTGCGAGCTACTACCGACCTATTCCTGCGCCTCTACACCCAAGCAC